>DWLS01000850.1:0-25973 GCA_018246255.1 Pachliopta kotzebuea
GTCGCAGTTGTTGGGGAAGACCGCTGATGGCAACGAATTCCAGAGATTTACAGTGCGTGGCAGAAAACTGTTTTTAATTTAAAATCAGAGTTATGTGGGGTTTATACTCACTAAAATACCCTCGGTGGTAATACTCAATGTATTGCGAAAGGTCCCGGGATGTCCTACGGAAATCATCGGTGCCTTCCTTCACTGCTGCTAAGCACATTACAGGAAACCGAGATAGCCTAGTTGTTTGCACACCGTGGGTACCGGATTCGAATCCAGCCTGCAGCAATAAATTTTACAATTTATGTGCACTTATAACTAACTAATATCACTTGTTTTAAGCCGTGTATCAAATCGCGTGACTATAAACCTTAAAAAAAAGCACATTACAGGAAGTTGTGATAGCGTAGGGGTTCGAACGCCAGCCTTCCAAGCCGGAGGTACCAGATTCGAATCCGACCTGTACTAATGAATTTTTCAAATTATCTCCAGTTGCTATAACACCAACTAATATCACGTGCTTTAAAACATGTATCAAATTGCGTGGCTGTAAACATAAAAAAAAATCCTAAGAGAGCTGTTACTCTCCCCACAGAAACAGGATCTATGATAGCCGGTAACAAACATTACCGTCAATACAAAACTTAAATATTTTGTGGTGATTGGAGTATGTAGTAAACAAAGTCATTTTAATTAGACAATCCACACAATCACGACAATAATTTTAGATACTGCTATATTTTTTTTAAATTATTATTTTAAATATTTAATTATTTATTATAAATATTTGGCAATCCCAGTGCAGAGCACGATATTACAGAATTTGGACTTTGATGTTCAATACAATATTCTCAGCGTGACTTCAAATACGTATGTACAAGAGGTTAGTATTACAGTGTTATAATGGAAACTTTAAAACGACTTCGACCTTAAAAATAAACTGGAATAGCCAATTCAAACATTAAAACAGTCTACAAAAGGTTAAACCTTTTTCGTTAAATCATAATTCTTGATTAAGTCATCTTTGTGACAGAGCAAACATCAAACGGTGATGCAGAAATACATATACATACGTAAAGTTATATCACAAAATAATAACACTTCCCTCCAAAAAATGTACAAAAAACCCAACAGGTGTATATGTATCAAGTTTTGTGAAATCTAATATAAATTACTCTATTGAAAGGATTGTTATATATACCAGCATGAAGTATGATTATTAACTAGGGTGATAAAATATTAATTAATAAACAGTAAGTGCGCTGTGTCATGTAATTTATTTTCGCAATACATGCAAGTTGCGTCATTAAAAAAATTGTTTATTTCATTGCAACCTTGTTCAACACACTTACTTATGCATTTATTAATAAACATGTATGCCTTTTAAATGAAATATAAGTATATTAATTAAATATATTAATATAATGAAATTCTGTGTTGATAATAACAACTATTTTAGAAAATTTTTGATTATAGTTTTTAAATATATTCAATTTACTTTATTATCCGAGTGGTAATGAATGGATATAAAGTCTTGCGAGAGAACTGGGTGGTGGAGGGGCCGGTGGGATCTGCACACGAGGTTTTTGGTTCGAGGTGAAAGTATGTGGTGGTGGACGTAGACCCCGGTGCGGCACTCAGCGGATTCCCCGCGGCCGCGGCCGACAGTCGGCCTGCGATTCGTTTGCGAAATAATGCCATTGGATCGCTGTCGCCGAATTTGTCAGTGACCGCGAGGCGCTCGGGATGACGCGCAAATAAATAGTGGCGGCAACCAATACTGACAACGCGATCTTGACCATCGGCTCCGCGACAATGTGCCAGTGGAGGATAGTGGCTATACTTGATGTGTTCCTGATCATTCATTCCATCCAAGGCAGGGAAATTGGCTCAGCTGAAGTCTCATCTATCGACAATGATGTAAGTCATTCAAATCATTTGCAAATAAATGCGATCGCTTTAAACGAACATATATCAAGTTTTCTTCCTTCTATCGCGCGTTGCCAATGTTTACGTCATATGGTGCATTGACTCAGTACTTTTACTTTCCGTAAATACCTTCGCTTCTGTAGACATTGTGTATCTTCTAAGTGCAAGTTCACACTGAGACGAGAACCTGGTGCACTCATTAGCGCAATACATGTTTTTCATTCAAACTATCAACTCGTCACTTTTTGCTGCTTTAGAAACAGTTTAATAACGTTTATATTTCGAGAAAGTTTATGAAAATGATGAATAAAATAACATGTTTAAGATAAATGTTTTGATTAACATTTTTATAATATTTTACTTAATATGCATTAGTTTAGAAGAGCTGCTTTTTGAAGTAAAAAGTCGATCTTAGTTATAATGATGATTTAATTATGACATCCATTACAAGCACTTTATTTGATTGAAAGTTCTTTGTATACAGCGAAATTACCTTTTTTATTATAATTCATAATTAAAGCATGCTTAAAACGTGAATTGCTTTGTTTCAGTAAATAAAGATTGTTTTTTAATGATCATATTAAACAATTAATAAAGAGAACAGAAGCTTTTCTGTTAAACAAAAATTGTTATGATAAAATTAAACAGATTTTAATTATAGCTAGTGCTTGTTAAAAAATAGTTTCGACAGGTAATAAATTTAAAACAATGACGTCTTTTTTAACTTTGCGTTTTATTAGCTAATCAAGCTTTTATTTGAACGGGTCCTATGGTGTATTATTTTATGAAATACATTTTTACGTACTTACGTACGTAAGTACATAGACTACATGTACTGGTAAAATATATAGTATTACATCTTAATTTATTAAACACATGTTAAATTCACATATGTTGTTAACAAAATAAATTAAGAATATTTACTCTAATTAAAAAATGTGATTAAATGTGAAAGAAGGCGTATTATAACTTTAAACGTAATTTACTGTAGTGTATTTTTTAAAGCTTTAAGATAAAATTATTCATACGTGATAGATAGATATCAATTCGTTATATCTGGCGTTTCTTTTTACTGGAGACAACAGAGATGATTTACTGAACTTTTGTCTAGTAAATTTATTGTCTAGTAAGTTGAAATTGCGGTACAAATCGATAAATAATGATATGAAAGCATCATAATTGCATATTAGGCGGATATGCACACTACTTTCGCCTGTTACGAACATTATTACATAACCAAAACGCAGTCAAATTGTTCTATTTCTGTTTATCTATTTTTTGATTTCGTAACTTTATTTTAAACCTGTTATCGTATGGTGTTTTCAGTATTAATAACAGGTCCTTTTTTTTAATCCGATGGGAAAATATTTTTATTTATGACCGGTTAGCGGTCGACGTCAATCATAGTGCTTTAAGTGACATGTATGGTGAAGCTGAAACACAGCAATGGTGTATGGTGACAGATTTACATTATGAGAGTTGTAAGCCGGGATTTATCCAAAAAATATTATCACTATCCAACATTTATATCAATATGTAATGATTATACTTCTGCTAGTGATATGTGTTTTCTGTCAGAGGCTGTAGTATAAATTACTTCATAAAATTACTTGGTTAACGACACCTAATATTACAAGTCTTACGAGCGAAATGTTATAATGTAAAAATATCTGACTACGTGTCATTGCCATGGGCTCATGTATCACAAATTAAGTTATGATTCTGATTGTTTCGTCACATGGTTGTTAATGTCTCTTGAGTTACTTGTTGCGATGTCAAAAATTGTTGAATGATAAATCAAGTTGCGAAATGTAATAAAATTCCCAATTGTATGAGATACGTCGCTACTGCATTTAATTGACACACAAACGATTCGGTTTTTCGTATTTACGTAATACGTGTATCCGGTTCCGACATTTTTTAGACAGAACGCCAGTTGCGTGGAACGGAACATGCAATACTGCGCCAATTTGCGTTACGTCGTATGATTGATCACTTTTCATCGCATTCTATAAATAATATCTAAAAATAAATAATAACATGTAAGAGAAGCAGGATTGTTATTAAAAAGTTTAATTTATGATTTAATTTAATTACACGTATCGCAATATTTTTTAAATCTGTAAAATCGATCACTTATTAAGATTTAAGTTAAAACCTTTGGAAATTTAAAAATATTGAGACTGTTTTATTTGTATTCATAAACATTCAAGAAGACATTTTTAATTGATATCTACTACCCAGGGGTTACGAAGCTTTCAAGGTTTTGCAATCATGTATTTGGCCAGAATGGTGATTAATGTTTTTGGCTCTGTGGAAGAAAACCCAGCCCAGCCATCAAAAACATAATGTGAAGTGTGTGAATACCAGAATAATGTAAACATTAATAATGAAAAATGAATAATGTAATTAACTGATGTCATATCTTTTTATCTAAGAATATATTTATTCAGTGAAAGCGATTTATAAAGGTATTCTCGGCTCCCTGCTTCCTGAGTTTTTTTTCTTGTGTTTGATAAACTACAACGGATAACAAAAACGAGAGTGTCACGACAATTACTTCGTGAAAGGCGTCGACGCAATTACTATTTGGAAAGTAGTTTACTTATTGACCTTACGAATTTAGACGTTTGGTAATAGCGGACGCGGGGAAATGTGTCCGCTGAAGCGTAACTTCCCGCGGTTAAATTGTTTTAAATGAACACTGTCGGAAGTTTTGCTTTTACCAGTAAATTTTGGAGTTTCGCCAACGAAAGTTAGGTTAGTTAAACACGTTAACTAAATTCTGTAGCATATTTTGTTCCTCCTTTTTTATATACATATATAAATTAAAATCAACAAATAAAAGTTGCAATTATTTTCCGCTGACAATGCCCTCAGCTGGAGAGTATTGGAAATGTAATAGTGCAACTTTTTCTAGATATCGGTTTACTAAGAAATCTTTTAAATTGACGTGCAATGGAAAGTAGCTAATTTTTCTTTTAAATTTAACCATGTAGTAATATTAATTATATGACAATTGGAGATTCGTTTGGTGACCTGTAGTACGGGTTTATTACCTGTTACAGCCAACGATGATCCTGAACCAAATTGAATAACTTTATGGGATAGCGTTAGTGAATACATCTGTATTTTTTAAAGTTTGTGGTGACAAATCATAAAAATAAATATAATTTGTATAAAATTACTATTTATTTATATCGGTGTTTAATTCCCTTGACCTGATATTGAACCTAAATCGTTCTATAAAGTGATTGTTAGTGTTGAAATCAATTGTTTGCCATCTAGGTCACGGAACGACGTGCCAAATTCGGAAGAGTTCTTTAAATAAAGGATTTTTTGTTTTATTTTTTATTATTGTCAACCTCAATTTTAATTCGAGTTAAATGTTTGACATTGAGTTGAATAATGTTTTCAGGGTATTTTTTTAAAGGTTTTCTTATCCTTTATGTTTCTAATTTTACTAAATTTTAATTTATGTTTGCTATTTTAAATTCTTTTGGGTTCCTTTCGCTGGCTAAACTCTGGACTAAGTTTTTCATCTTTGTAGTTATGCTTGGCAAACTGGTGGAGGTTATCGTATTTGTGCTAGCGTCGAGTTTACCATCCGTTTCTATTCTTCCCGTACCGAGAATCTTCTTGGGTATTTGTAGAGTGGACTATTTAATATAATTTTGGGGTTGTTTTATTACCATGTATCATAAGTGGTTTCACAGATGTACTTTTTCGGGGTGTGATATTTCCAAAGAAAGACAGAACACGTCACTGGATGATAGGAGAGAGAAATTGTTTGTAGCCTGACTCGGGGATTGAAATTTCTTTTTGATATTTGTTTAACAAGAATTTTCTTCGGCACTATGTCTATGTCTTTTTCTAAATATATTCATTGAAATTTTAGTAGATTAATAATATTTTTTTCATAAACACTTTCTTATGTATTTTTTACATGTTATCGAAATCATTCTTGATAGAGCCTTCGTGCAACCTTAGCCTCCTTTATAGATTATGTCATAACATGTTATTTAATAGTGCCGAATACGTATATTGGAGTCAAGCATATGATCAGTTTCGTCACAACCAGTTACGTGAGTTGGCCGCGCCGAAGGGAAAGCGTGTTTGCCAAATTGTCCAATAGAATATAACTTTATTCGTAATTAAATTATTAGCTTGCGTGCCTTATGATATTTTCAATTAGATTTAACACATGCGTACCCAATTTTTTACTACAAAAATGGTTACGTATTAATATTTTTCCTTAAGGTTGGATGAATTATTTAAGTGTTGTTATTTAGTAATTAATACCTGAGCCCCAATGTACCTAGATTTAGATAAAATAAAATAAGAAGTTTATTTACGGTGAATATTTTAATAAATCTGACATACGGTCAATTTTAAAAGAAAATAATGTTTGTAGTCATTTAAATTTCCAAAAGTCTATTTATGGGACGAGTTCAGAAGAAGTTTTATTATGGCTACCCTAAAGAGTCGGCTGCTAATGGCGCTTAGCACCACGACGCATAACCGCGAAAGTTAAATGGTTGTTAATTTAAAATGGTAAACAAATGTTACATAACCTTTAACGGAAGATTTGTATTTGGTTAACTTTGCTTTACGTAATAATCTTATACATTAGAAAATAGCACTCGGATAATCCGGTTTCGCCATTAATTTTTGCAAATTATACTTTCAATCTTTACTATCATAATTTTTTTTCGCAACTTCACTCCCAATTCGTTGTAAAGGGATGTTGAATTGCGAAGAGAATAATTTAAGACTGGATCCCTTTGCCTGGTGACGGTTACCAGCATGCTGTGCTCGCCAACTCAAACGCCAAGCCAGAAGAAGTATAGTAAATATCCCCTTTTAAGAAAGGCATATGATCAGTAGTTGAAACTAAAGAGCTGAAATGTTAGGAAAGAGGTTTTTTAGAAAACAAGTTCACTTGTCGTTTCTTTATCATATTTATAAATGAGGTCGAGGTTAGTGTAGTAGTTTTACTAGAGCAAGGATTTTATAAGCAACGATTAATATTGAATATTTAAAGTAATTGTGTATGCTGATTTCGTTAGGGTTTAAGTGATATCTTAATCGTAATAAAAAAATTGTAAACCTGAACAAACGAAAGTAATTAAATAATTAAAAAAAATATATTTATATAATTTTTATTGGAGATGATGTTTCAGAGAAATTTAAACTTAATTTAATAAACCAAGGATTTGTGATTTCATAACATTTCTAATAATTCCAGGTGTCACACGGGAACAGATCGTCGCGCTTTCTCTTCGACGCGATCTTCGGATTAGAAGTACCATTACTCGAAGAGCAAAGTGTCGAAGATGACGAGGATGATACTCAAACTAAGGACTGCTCATGTGGCAAGTATTATCTGCACCCAATTGTTCAATTTATTTTTGCTTCCTTTGGTTTTTTTTATGGAATAATGTATATAGATAGTAGATAGTGATATTCTTCAAATTCAATGACATCAAATATTTTTTCCTAATAACATATTAAGTTGATAACAAATAATACAACTAGTACCAGCGCAGCATTATCGCCATACTTAAACTACTTTACATACAGCGGATAGATTTAAGTAATAAATGGACAATTATACTCTTGACATATTTATTAAGTACCTAAGTATGAATTTGCGCATTGTTTTTTGAAAATTAAACATTATATCTTTAGCTCCATTACTTTACAATTTAAATATTCATTACTATAACTTTTCTTGATTATTTGAAATGCAATTGTATACAAAGTTGAAGATTTATTTGCAATCTATGACGCACTTACTGGTTATAGCAAATTGTAGTAAACTGTTTCCTTAAATGTAGTTTAGCAAGTTTCACAGCAATTCGAGAGTACATGTGTTAATTACAATTCACGTTCACGTTTTAGAGTGCGGCAGAGCCAATCCACTTCCTAGAAAGATGGGTAAGTTCACATTTGTACAGCACTTGCAGTTTATGTAAAGATATTTATTTTTATGTATATATGTAATATATATATTTGTCGTTTATTTTTTTTATTTTTTATGTATATTAATTTGGCTTTTCTCCTCCGACTTTAGTACATATAATTTTTTCTAGCGTTCATTTACATAATTATATCTGATGTTTATATGCTATTGTAAATATATAATAAATATTATTCTCTTCCTTTTATTTTTATATCATGCTTTTCTATATTGAAATATGATTTTGCCTCTGTATGATTGCCGCTATAATATTTGTACGTACACATTCCGCAAAATTATGTTTCATTATTCTAATAATGTATCAACAAACAACAGTATCTTATTTAAGATTATAACTATCAATTACAACAGAACAAATCATTTTGGCTATTTACAATCATGTATAAGTCTTTTAATACTTCTCATTAGTTGGTAGAGTTGTTAGATCGACAGAGAAAGTGGAACAGGTTGCTTTCCTGTTGCAGACCATGTTCATTAAAGTGTAAAGTACATCATAATACTACCTGCTTTGACATCGATAGGAGTCACATTTTCATTAAGAACAGGCAATACTTCCGCGTTTCACTTGAGGGATGATAGACCGTTAGCAACGCTTATTTACGCTTAAACATTAGTTAGTAATTACATGAAATCTTTATAATTCGATTAAAATTTGTGATAATCCAAATAGGTAATGATTATCTTTAATTGGCGAAGCGAGGACACTTACAGGTTCTTCACCAGGCGGTAAACTATACGTTTGCACATAAGATCGAATAACATGAAGATTTGATTATAGAGTATCAGTAATTTTTAAGACTAGTCTAGTCTTCAATATATAAGATATTAAACTTTCTTATGAAACTATTTATGGCATCAAATCACAACAATATGGTGTTCGATGTTGTTTTCCTTTGAAGCTGATTGGAAATTTTCGTACATAATTACCAAAAATAGACCAAAGATTATATACGTTTGTATATAATCTTTGGTTTTTTGTAATCGTTTTTTTTTTAACATTCCAACCGGGGCATCAAAGGTAGTTTCTTGATGTCGCCTTTAATAACATATAATACAAGCTTTTTATTGAATATATTAACATATTCAGAACTATTTATTAGTAATGATAGCAGCTTAATCAAAACATTAACATTTATTAATTATAGAATGTAATGGGCCGAATCAAGAGAATCGGATTGTTGGAGGAACACCAGCAAGCGCTAATCGATACCCTTGGATGGCGAGAATTGTGTACGATGGTCAGTTTCATTGCGGAGCGTCGTTACTGACGAAGGAGTATGTACTCACTGCTGCTCACTGCGTCAGGAAGTAAGTGTATTTAAAAACAAGCAATATTTATACATTTTAATTTTAAAATTTAACAGCCCATAGTTTTTGGCATACTACAAATTACTAGAAAAGAGATAAATAAAAGCTAGGAAAGACAGAAAAAAATATATCAAAACATGAAGGAAATTAAAAAAAATCTTTAATAATGAATACCATCTTTTTTATGAATATTAAAAGAGCCACAGAGCTCAGCACAGAGTTAATATTATCTATGTACCTTTAATTGAAAGTTAATAAAGGTTTATTATTCATTTCAAAGTTCTTTTGTGTGTTTTTCATTTTCTTTATTATTAATTCTGTATTATTTTCTCTTTCCGCCGTGTAATGGATAGGAATGTTTGGTTTCTTTCAGTTCTTTTCTTTTCTTTTCTTTTTTACTATTTTTGTTTCCCTAATTTTTTACAATTTGTCTTTCCTCATTTATACGTCCTTTCTTTTAATACATACGTCCTTATATCTTCTTTCTGGCATTGCCTCTTAGACTTCATCGCCACATAATGTTACTAATTTCGTTACGTTTTTCTTTCTTTACAATTTTTCTTAATTTATTTTTGTATCTGTTTTCTTACACTTTCCTTTTCGATTTATTTTTCCATGAATTCTGTATTAGGTATTATTTACTATCTATAATAAAAAAAGTGTGGTAGTTGGCTAAAATTCTAAAAGTGAACAAAAATCTTCTTGTTATAAGTAACGGTCTTAGCCACTGCGCCACTGATACAGTAAAAACTCTACACAGCAAACGAGTTTGAATTTACGTGTATTTTACAGTAAATTGTAATTAATTGTTTGTTTATATTAAATTATTTAAAAAACAGTTACGTTGCAGGCCTCCGCGGACAAAATTCCAGTGTATATAAATATTTGTTTCATACGTACTCACGCGCTGTTACATTTTCTTTTTTGAATTTAAAACGTATTAATTATTTAGCATTTCGTGAAAGTAATTCGTTCCGGTGTAAACGTTGTGATATAACTTACAATACAACTGCATTCTTGAAACTGTTACGAGAAACTGGTCTCTAAAGTGTTTACTAACAAACATATGCTACAGTGAATGCACGTTTATAAATAAAAAAATATTTGCATGTGCATACTTAATGACTTCATGATGATTACGTTTTAGTGAAGCAATCCGAATTATACTAATTCTTTATTTTTATGTTAGTAACAATCATTTAATAATTTCTTATTTGTTTACATTACTGTCTAAGACTTATAAATTAACACCCCATATAATTTAATGAATTTATAACAACATACTATGTAATTTAAATGGAGGTCGTCCCCCGTAGGTATTTGTTGTTAAGCTTTATGATTCGGTCATTAGTTGTATTTGTATAACATGTATACAATAAACAAACGTTTGACGATAAATGGTGACTTTATTTTGTATATTTAATTTGCTGCTTACCTTAATTTAATTCGGCCAGATCTTAAACGGCGATTAAAATTTCGTAGTGCATTAGGAATTAGAATTCGTTATAAAACAAGTAGATAATTAAACATTATGAACGGACTATAAGAAGTGTGTTTTCATTTCAGATTAAAGCGGTCTAAAATTCGCGTAATACTTGGCGACCATGACCAAACAATCACGAGCGAGAGTGCTGCCATCATGCGGGCCGTCAACGCGATCGTTCGTCACCGGAGCTTCGATGCTAACTCGTACAACAACGACATCGCACTCCTCAAACTAAGAAAGCCGGTCACCTTCTCCAAAATTATTAAGCCAGTGTGCTTACCACCTGCTGGTGAGTAACATTTCAGTTTAAGATCACGTTTAATTACAATACTTCTTATAAAAGATAAGCAGACTGCAACTTAACGATGAGATATACCCCGTATTCATTAAGCAATAAACTTGAAAGTTTTATCGAACGTCAAGTAATTTTTTTGTGAAGTTGTTTAAAACTGTAATTTTTGTTGGGTATTTAAATAAACCTTGTTATGCAGGAGTGGAGCCAGCGGGTAAAGAAGGGGTTGTAGTAGGTTGGGGGCGTACCTCCGAGGGTGGTCAGTTGCCAGCCATAGTGCAGGAAGTCCGCGTGCCCATTTTGTCTTTAAACCAATGCCGTGGAATGAAGTACAGAGCTTCTAAAATAACGAGCAACATGCTGTGTGCTGGTCGTGCCTCCACTGATTCATGTCAAGGTGACAGCGGTGGGCCTTTACTGATCCAGCAAGGTGACAAATACCAGATTGTTGGTAAGTATACACGAATGAAGATAAAAGTATCTGTAGCCATTTTTAAGCTCATTGAGAGCCGGCAGAAAATGATTTACAATAAAAAACATATAAGGAAAGTCATGATGATAATAATTAAGATCATCAATAAGTGATAGGCGAAAAGGCGTCATGATGGCTTAGTCTGTAAGTGTAACGTACTAGCAATGTGGCACGCTTAGGCATGGGTTCCATTCCCATTGAGTCCGAGCTTCCAGTGAATGCAAATTTCCAAAGAAAACGAGATGTTCGAGATCAACAGCTATCATGGACACATGATATCCAAACAGCTCGTATTTGAGTAGAGTTTTAGATAAACGGTCTTGATGTTTTTATTGTCAAAGAAAGATCCGTATCCTGATAACAGGAACGTTAAGTGAGCTGTTTATTATTTACGTGACAGGGATTTCATTTAATTATATAAAAGTAGAACCACCAATGAAAAACACTACTCAATGAGGAGTTTATATTTTTATTTAAAAGTAAATATTAAATATCGGGAAACTTAAAATCTCCGTGAATTGGTTGCGAGGTTCTCGTGATGATTACGTATAAATGCAATTTATTTAACAACTTAAGATTTACTTTTTGAAGTTTGTAATACAAGGAAAAAGTTATAAATGTTCGGATACATTTAAATACAAGACTTAAAATATTGTTGGCATATTACAACAATAGTATCACTATGGTAGAGTATAATGTCTAAAGGTTTTAAGGCGAAGAGCGCAATGTGGTGTTATGTGAACGTTCTAACAATTGTATCGTATTGTTACTAGCGCGCGATCTCATTGTTTTTGAATCGAAGGTTGTATAATTGTTAATTAATGTGTTTCCAGGTATAGTGTCGTGGGGTGTTGGTTGCGGGCGCCCAGGGTATCCTGGAGTTTACACTAGGATCACTCGGTATCTGTCCTGGCTGCGTACTAATCTTAGAGACTCTTGCTTATGCGGAAATTAAAGGTTCACTTCTATAATATTCATTGATTCAAATTTATATTTAAATATTATAATTTATTATGACGATGTTCTTCTAACTATATTCAAAACAAACCTTTTGTTATAATAAGAGGAATATAAATTTGTTAATTATGTAAATAAGTATTTGGAAAAATATTAGTTTTATAAAGAATATAATCTTTTAACAGTTAAGTTCATAGAGTACGATAAACAAAAAGGATTTTGTGTAAATGTGGTCGTTGAGTTTTATGAAATGTTGTAGAAAATAACTTGTACATTTGTTTTGTTGAAATTGTAAAAAAGAGAAAAGTGTAAATAAGTTACAGTAATTAGCTTAGAATTTAAAAATAATTTATTGAAATTTCGAATTTACTAAGTATCATATGCAATCAAACTGTTGAAATGTTAACATTTAATGTTTAAAAAAAAACCTGTAGTTACCTTTATTGTCCATTAAATCACAAGTGACTTAAAAGCAACCACAGGTTTGACAATTAATCCCCTTGAAAGAGTTATTATTTCTTTGATTTTATTTAAAATACTTATAATTACTAATAAGAATAGCTTCCATATTAAATCAACCTAGCCTATTAACGAAATTGGAAAACGTAATTAACGTAAACTAATAAAGTGTATTAATAAAAATATTGGTTTAGTATTAAAGGTTACAGAGAGTACTAGAGACTAGTTTCATGAAGTAATAATGTGTGAATTAATTATTTATAACGAATCCATAGCATTATAACCTCTTTTACTTGTTAGTACTCACTGTTGGTAAGTGAAAGCAACTAACATTGTTTATCCTTAAAGCCGGTTTAAAGACTGACAGTTAGTCGTCCCAGTTAATTTTAATGAAAAGAAGAAAAATATCGACATAGGCATATCTTTTGACACAACATAATAATGATGTATCCGACAGTATATTTTTTCAACAAATTCCATTGTAATATTTTAAAAAATTACTAACAAAATCAAGGAATAAATATGATGACCTAGTAAAGATTTTGCAATAAAAAAAAAATAAAAGTTTTTGTTTTATAAAAGTTTAAAACGTTTTTCGTTTAACGTTTATTTCGATTAATACTTATGTATATACATATACCTTTGTTAATTATTACTAATAGTATAATTTTTAAGTCTTTAGCTTAACATATAATTCATAAGATTGGGCCGGTGGTGCAGATTACCATTAGAATGTAAGACACTAGACAAATACCTAAGTGTTCAACGACTGTAAATAGTTTCAAAATTATATAAAAAAAATTAAACATCTTTATTTAAATATTTTTTTATCTGTTATCATTCTAGTATGTCTATACTTATATATATGATGATGATGACTATAATTACATGATCTTTAATTATTTTAATGACTTTAGTATAGTTCTTTGATAATTTGTTTTGCATATTGTATTTATAGTTATTATGTTAGGAATTGTCGCTCTGTAGGCTGTAACTGTGATTTCTTCAACTTTATCATGTTCTCTAATTTATTTGTAAATTGTTGATTCTAATTACATTTTGTTGTGTTAAATTAGTTATGTTTTGTAATTCTTTAATTTTCTCTATTTTGTTGTACACATTTAGAATAACTCTACATAATTATATTAGAGGATAAGTTTTATGTAAATATTTCTTTAATATTTTGTTATATTAGTAATAATTGTTAAATAAATCGTTTTGGGTATTTTGTGATATTTTTTATTTTAGCATCGTATTTCAAAATTGGATGCTGTAGATACAAAAAAAAATAATTGATGAAAAGTTGAAAAAGAGAAGAGCGCGTTGCTAGCAGTGGTACGCCAACATTACTACGATCTAGTTGAAGGGAGTTACACTTATACTTTTTAGATTCTTATGTCTCTTCATATAGATTCTTATGTTTCTTAAACAATAAGGTAGTAATCCTGCTTACCTTCTCGCTCTGTCGAAGAGAAAAGTTAAAAATTCGTGTCCAATCTCCGTTAAAGATACGTGTGTCTAGTAGTGGACAACAGTAGCTTCAAACGACGACGACCGCTATGATGATGATGAAGTTTTATGATAATCCGTAGGAGTAACTTCGAACGATTTCGTATTATTTTGTGTGTAATACAGTAAAAAAGATGACTACAGCAAAATATTTTAAGTGCGCCTGTTATTTTAAAAGCATAAATAACACGTCAAAATAACTTGCTATTTTTTTTTCAAAACTTGAACACATGTTAGTTAGAATGAAGAACTAAATCGCCATGCAGAGATGTGACATTGTTACATAACGTCATAGTTAAATTATAAAAAATTGTTATGACAATAACGGTCTTACTTGTAGTTACAATAGTTATTTTTTTTATACTTCGTGTAACGGCCGCTTAATACCATTGGCATTATCTTACAGTATACCTTGGGTGGTGCAGAGATATAACGAGGTAGGTAGGTGCATTGAGCAATTAAAATAAAAAGAGTGTGATAATACATATGTATTTTGATATCAAAACATTATTAAATTACATTACAATACATACATAAAACATGTTAAAACATTGCGAACTTACAAAATTATTGTAGCAATGTTTTCTAATTTGCTTTAGAGTTCTTTGGGCAAAAACTAGACTTTAATTTTACATGCACTAAGTGATAATAAGCAACATAGCAATGCTGTTGTATCAACAGATTTATAGGATCAGCGTGATAGGAGTACGAAGTAACCGTGTAAACCTTCAATAGAGAACATGTACATAGGTGCGAAATCGAACCGGGGACTTTCGTATGACAAAACAAGCGGTTACCTGCCAAGGCAGTTAACAGTTAAGTCTAACGCGTTGTCAAATGATAGGAAGGGTTCATTATAAGTGTTATTAGTGCATCCACAAGTGTTAAACATTGTGCCGTGCACAATGTTTATATATCACTTACTATCTAGAAAGTGATACGCTTGCCCATAACAGCGCGGCGTTGGTTAAGATAGTTCACATTGCACTCGTCAACTTGTAATTTCACTAGCTTACAACAAAATAGTGAAGAAGATATAAACAATTGTTTGTCTGCCTTGCTTACGGAGTTATTTAGTAGTGATTGTGTATGGTGTAGTAGTAGTGGTGTTGTCGTAAGCAAATCACGTTTGTAAGCGAGAACATGGCTACGGCGCGGGCGCATCTCAGTGTGTGTCCGTTTGTGAGCGCGCGCGACAACTCCAAGAGCGGAAGACGATGCGCCAGCTGTGCGCGAACATCTGAATTTCATATTTGAATTTTGGCTGTTCGTTCTATGTTTATTATTTAAAGACGGTACACTGTACGGCACCAGGATGTGGAAGTGCTCTCTAATCGTAGTGGCTGTGGTTATAACTTTCACTTATTCAGAGGTTTGTGACAAATTACATTTATTCAATACATTTTCTCTTTTACATCGATACTTAATTTAAATTTATGCCCAATTTAAGTATCGTCTTCGATGATCATTTTCATTATTTTTTATTAACTATTATCAGATATATTATAAATTAGATAAGCTTAAATTTTAAATTGTCTAATTTTTTTAATCCAGGAGGATATATCGAGTCATGGAAGAGGAGTATATGCTAAAAACTTCTTCGGAGGAGTGTGGGGTAACCGGCCACCTATCATGGATAGGAATCAACTCAAAACATCTTGTACATGTAGTAAGTTTAAGTTATGATTATTAAGGTTAAGTGATTTTCTTTAGAGCAAAGTCTAGAGAAGTATAAAAAATTTTAAACCTACGTTTTAAAGTAAATTTATACAACCAAAAATTCAAGTAATTGAATTGCGTTGTAACTAAAAAAATTAAGCTTCAAATATTTTTAAATCTTTTCATTTTCTAAATTGCAAGGGCCGCTGTTTGGGTAAAAGCTTATGAGAAAAACAAGGTTTTTTATATTTGACAATGAATTTTATTCTCAATGGTATAAAACAAATAATTGCGATACACTTCGAATCAAGAACTTTTATTTCTTCTTTTATGTAACGATGTTAAAAGCATTAGGTCACCTTTGCATGTTTTCCTATCATGGTTGAAAAAAAAAAATAAAAACTTAATATTAATATAAAAATCTTTGGTACATGGTGGTACCACTTATGATCTAGTACGACCTGTCTTAAAACCTGCTTAACATAGCTACACGGTATTCTTTCTTTTCATTATAATTAATAATAATATGTAATGGCCTCATTATTAGAACACCAGCTACGCTTGCGGTTTCGGTCGCGAGGAACTTTTAAAATATGCAGCGTCTATATAAAAATGGAAGAAACTGTTTTCAAAAGAGTTTTAAATTATAATTCATTTACCTGGGATTTTCTTTGTAAAAGAACACTGCAGTTTTCCTCCGAAAACACTTTTTTCTTTTACGATCCAGATTCTGGCTACTTTTATTTACAAAATTGTCCAAAAAAAGCGATAGAACAACATATTCAGCTGCCCATCCACACAAATACTTTATTACATGATCACCAAAGGTAATTTGATAGTATAGCACCAACTTTCTAATTACACCTTTCATGACATAAGGTTGTACTTATTATACTTTAACAGCCGCCTCTTATCTTTAATATCATCTAACATTGTAAAATGGAGGTTCCTGGTCCGGTTCCAGGGCTACATGATTAAGCCAAATTATTCTGGCTGACACGAGAACTACCTTTGGTCCGTCACTTAATATAAAGGGCTAGTTTTAGCCCATTACCACCTTAATTGTGTCATTATTTTGAGTAAAGGCGATGAGCTTAAGCACAATGCAAAATTTTCTTCTACCTTAAATCCATAACCTCCAATATATTATAATATTCATACCATCAGGTTAACGTCTTATAATATTCATACCATTCATACCAATGTATTATATTATCTATGTATTATAATATTCGTACCATCAGGTTAAAGTTTTATGTTAAAAAAAGTACAAATTTGCGGACATTTTGTACATGTTTTATGGACTAACGTTATTTGCAATTAATGAAGAGGTTATTGTAAAGTCATACAATTTATCCTTAACAAAGGTTGCTTGTAAAGAATATAATTTGATCTTCCAATAACCTTTGTAAAAACTCAACAAATTTGGCAAACTACTTGTCAAAGAATAATAGCCTTTATTAGTATATAAAATGGTTAATGTATATATTTATATTTATAAATAGATAACTGAAAGTGCAATGTTATATTTACAAGTAATAAACTTTATTAGGAATTTTGTCGAAGAAAACACTAAGTTTTAACTAAAATTTACTGATGATAAAGCAATCTTTTTATTTAGCAATTATATTTGTATTTTTTAAGAAAAGTATAATTAATCACGAACCATTCTGTACAAACCGTAATCTTATCTATAAAGAACAAAAAAAGAATACGCATTGAATTTAAACCTTTTCCTTGTGCTCGTTCACTGATCTTTATTTGAAAGCACTTTTTGTGCGTCATATTTAATAATCTAAGGAATTTTTATTAAGAAACTTTATAAAATTATAGCAAATTTTTCTTATAATTAGTGATATTAATTCATTTCAATCTTAATCAGTTGGAATAAAAAAAGCCGAATTTTACCCAGAATCATCATGAGTCATTGCTTTTGATTGGCGAGTCTATCCAATTAAAAGATAATATATTTTACAATATAGACATTGTTACCATTTTATTGTGGAATAAATTTTAAACTTTTACAAAAATATTAAAAATTATAATAGGTTACATTGTCTCTATTGTCAGAGGACGTCTAGATATCTTTACCAACGCAGGGTCATTTTCTGTCACCGAGTAGTGTATATGCTCTAGCGAATATAATTATATAGGTGACGATTCTTAACTTCTTATCTTTCAAAGCACCGAGTTTATGTTGATTCCAAATACCAACCTATTATAATTATCGTCAGGTTGTTATTAGCGAACGTACAAGCATCCTGCGAGCGGAGTATAAAAGTCTTGCTTATGTAGATGCTTAGCTAAATAAATAAAAAGAAAATAGATAGAAAAGCAAATTTACTTGATTATGTAAGATAAGAAGATTGGTTTGTTAAGATATCTACGATGCGTCCAATTAAATGGAAAGTACACAAATGATACTTTTAACATTTCTAGGATTACATAAGAGAACATCTTGAGGATCAAATATAAATGCACCATTTAATGGACGAAAAATTGCTTAAAAATGTAGATTGATTCAATAAACCTTCATTGTCATTCTCCATGTAACAAAGGTTATAAGGTATATGGTTTAAGAGGTATTATCTTTTTAAACGGTTCGTACTACTTAACAGGTGTACCGTTTGTTCTCATTTTGTATGCGAATAATTTAAAATGGACGTATTGAAAATCTTGAAGAACAATACAACTATGGCGTGAATCTTCTAATCATTTTTTCTTTTTTAACTGAGGTGGATTTGAGATGACAAAACCTATCATCGTTAAAGCATTTAATGGTAATAAGTTTTGATATTAATTCTATGTGTAAATTAGAACATTTTTCATACACCTTTCAGTTGAAAAATTTTTTATTAATAATTTACTAATTGTACTTCAAGAATGTAATTTTTTAATCTGTATACCTAAATACAATTTTTGCTATAAACTCATTATCAGAGATTGAATAAATGATAAAGAAGTTGATTGAATATTTCTAACATGATTTTTCCCTAAATTGCATTTTTGTTTTATTTTTTAATATAAAAGTAATTACCTTAATTATACCAACGCTTATGAAGGTTTTATAGCTTTTAAAAATGTACATTTATATGACAGCACTAAACCAATAAATATTTTTTGATGATTTTAAAAATATAATAAATATTTTCTGATTTTAGCAGAATTGTTGACATTCGGGGATATGATGGACTTGTGTCAAGTTGTACCTTGATCTATTAACAAAAAACAGGGTTTTCCAAAATTATAAGACTATCATGACAAAGAATGCGAATTATACCTTTGTCAAATGTTTGATTTACACGGACAAAACATGCCCATGCTGTGTTTTAAATAAATTGTTTAATAATGGCCTTAATTTAACTATTGCTACCTTAATTTTTTATTAAAAGAACCAACGGTTTTTGTCAACAAACAGCATTTATCTCTTGAAATATTAAAAGTTTGGTAATTGACCTCTAACATTACTGAACTATTCTCCATTTTTCATTATCTTTATTGTGCGTACCGATTTTTATTTAGTATGAGCGTTAACGAATTAGTTAACAGAAACAAACCTGTTTCTGTTGACATAGAGGGAGTAGTTACTCCCTCTACGTCAGCAGGCTTTTTAAAACAGGACGATAGTTATTTTATATACTACTTTTAAGCGTAATAATATATTTCTACAATAGTATAAATTAGAGATTATAAGGTTTGCTGAATATAGTGTGAGAGTAATGTACAAAAGATTGTTAAAGCATGTGAAGTACATTTTAAAATACAATAAATTTGATTTTTGTACCTGTATTTATTTTTTATTATGATTGTTAGGTTGAACACTTGTTAAAAATTAATGATATTAATTTCCAGAATGTGGTGAGAGAAATGAAGTGTCCCGAATAGTAGGCGGGACGGAAGCCAGTAACGACGAGTTTCCCTGGATGGCCAAATTGATTTACATTAAGCGTTTTTACTGCGGCGGCATGCTTATCAACGACCGATACGTACTTACTGCTGCACATTGCGTGAAAGGGTAATTATCTTTAAAGTTTTAAAATTTGTAGGATTTTAGTTATAGATTTCAATCAGTTATTAAATAGATGTCAAAACTTAGTAGTCTCTTCAAGCTTTTAAAAGACTAATACAAATCGGAGTCTTTTAAAAAAAACTTACGTAATTCTCAACAGAAGATAATACATAAGTAAGAGAAACCTATTATTTTTAGGACAATTTTAAACATTTCCGATTATATGGGCATACACATAAACCCTGGTAGAGGCGAATAAACTATTTGTACAGGAATGTTTTCTATTGTCTACGATTGGCAAATTTTCAAGTTACTTGAATCAATACAGAAGCGTGAACGTTTTAGTATGAGGATAGGTTTTCAAGTGTTTGCACATAACTTTAAGAGTACATTTGTTTGCCACCAGCATCTCGTACCCGTATTTACTTTCTTCTTAGAACTTTTCTTTTTAAATTTTACTGCTACACTATGAGGAAACTTGTAATCTGTAACCGTATATCTATAAATTATTAGTTAACAATATTTTCTAAAATATCTCAGTTGTTTATATGTGGATGACATAACGCGCATCACTTCGAAGAAAACGCAATAAAGAACCGATACATTTACGTAGCACAAAGCATTTTTGACTAATTACTTAATATATTAGATGTTATCTTAAAACAATTGTGAAGTAAACAGATTGATGAAAGAATAATTGAATGTCAATAAATTGTGTTAATGCTAAACGGTCAAACAGACGGTCAATGTTTTTGTTCACCAATTTGTTTGCTTCATTTTAGATGTCAGAGCTGTTGTAATCTTATAGATAATTTGTAAATGTAGCAAATTCTAGGTATAGGTAAAAAAACAATATACTTTTATATGTTGTTTTGATTAAGCCACAAATGCATATGAATTTTAATGGCAAATGAAACCGTACATCATTTGGAAACGAGTCCGATAACCGGAGAACTGGCCAAAATGCCCATAAGAAGTTCTTATTGCGATCTTTTAAATTCCAATCAGTAGTATCAGTGCGTTCACCTTTAAACCGGCCCAAGGAACGAGCTCCGAACTTAAAAGTTCATTATCCTCGACAAATATACATTTCGGACGTAAGAGGAACCTTTATGTTCGATATCTTAAATTTTTTGGGTTGATTGTTTAATCTACCTGCGTAAAAATCAAATGACGCTTTATCGATACTTAGAATTGCGAGGATTCTTTATAACATGAATCGTTAATTTACAAGGAAAAACGGCTTTCTGTTGAACAAAAATAAGACGTAAAAAATACAGTAAGTGAAAGCGTAAATGAGGGTTCATTAATAGTATGCATGTCTACAGAGCGACGAAAAATACTGTGTCACTTTCGCTCAATACAAATTTGTGCTTCGCTCAGCGTCACCATGATGATTATGGTTGTTGTTATTAAGTAATAATAACCAATTGACCCGTGCTTCAATTTTCATGATATTTGCTAAGACCATTAAATTTGTAGTGTTATTTGTGTAATTTGGGGGCAAAATCACTCAGTATTTTTTACTATTTTTATTTACTGCAGTGTTTCAGTTTTTATTTATTGTATTTACTATAGTTAATAAGTAGATTATATTTAAAATTTCTTCTATCATAGATAGCTTGAAATCTCCTTTTTTTATTACAAACTAAGTGAATACTCTCGACCTGTAGAGCGTAAGCTTAGAATTCGTTATATTCAATATAAAAAAAAATATATGTATTTTAATCATTTATTACATATATTTATTAACATTTTTTTTATTTATTATTTTTTTATCTACAACCACCTAATCTATATTATATGTGGCCGAGGAATTGAACTAAGAATCTTCGTATTTGAAGACAAGAGGTTTGTAGTAATATTTTACTGATATTTTGTACTGAGAGTAATTAATTATATTTAGAAATAAAATCATTGTACTTAAGTCTTTAATTAGACAGTAAGAATTAATGTTATTAATGTTTTGTTTTCAGATTTATGTGGTTCATGATAAAGGTGACATTCGGCGAACACAACCGATGTAATGCGACGGTACGTCCCGAGACGAGGTTCGTGATAAGGGTCATCGCGAACAAATTTAGTCTCACAAACTTTGACAACGACATCGCCCTTCTCAGGCTAAACGAACGAGTACCAATGTCTGATGCTATTAAACCCATCTGTTTACCAACTGATAAAAGTGAGTTCTTGTGACAAAGCTCAATACGCAGTGCACAACACATATGTTATTTCTTTACATAGATTTGGTTAGTGTAATAAATAATACGTCACATACATGTGATGACGTACGCCATTAAAAGGATCCTCAATACAAATATTAATGATTATTTCGTTTTTCCCATCAATAACGTACGTACTCAGTTTGTTGTATATTAATAAAATTGGTTTGAAAGCTTTCAAATAATACTGCAACCTGCAGAGTCTGTTTACTTAATAGTTGATATATAAGGAGCGGCCACTTTTTGTAATCGGTGGTTGAATTTAACCAAAAATGTGGTGAATAATGAGACGGAGACGTGGGATGAGAGTGGGTTGGATCGTATGTTTGTTATTGCTTTTTATATCGAATATTAATATATTTGATGTAAAAAATAATAAATTATAATTTAATTATTTAAAAAAAAATATCAAATCGGTGATCTACGGCTATAAAGTTCTAAACTCTTTGTATATACATATTGATATTATAATAGGTTATTTAGTATATTTATTTGTTTCTTAGGGGATATTTATTGCTATTTTACCATTTTAATTATAGTACTGGGAATATATTCTTCATATACGTGCAAAGTACTTATGGGTGTTAGTTTCACTATGAACGGTTCAAAGGTTTCAGATAATTGCGTATTGATATATTTATCGTTTTACTTTTTCATTAATGTATTTATTTAGACACACCAACAGCAATACATACAAAACATTCAAGCTTAAAATTAACAATTATAAGAATAGGTACTGGTATGTAAGCCAGTTACAGGCATGTACAGCAATCTCTTAAAACACTATGACATGTTAAAGCAATCCTATAAAAATTTGTTAAATTTAGATATTAACAAAATGACAAAAATACACATGAAATAAAAATTTAAAATGACATTATAACAAGAGTTATCAATTTAATAAATAAATAAATAGTGTAGGTTCAACATTAACACTAACTCTATTTGGGAATAATATCTACGTAGTGCCAATTTCTGATATTAAACACTACGCAATTATTACTATGTTCTGGTTTGAAGACACGAAACGTATGTTCTTGTACATGTAATGAGCGCGATGTTGTTCTGCGAATCTGGCGACATAGGTTATGACCAAGTGTGTCCGTAAAGTTCATGTACCATAAAGTTATAATTTGTACTAAAGTTTAAGCGTTTAAGCTTGAACCGTTGCCAAGCACAGTATAATAGCATTGATTTTAATTTATAAACCTAATAGACATTTGCGGCGATGCAGTGTTAAATACCTAATACAAATGAAACTCAGAAATTCATTAATTTATTAAATTGTAGTTAATAAAACAATAGTTATATTTTTCTTCTAAACTATGTTGAAATTTGCAAGTTGATCGGAAAAACGCAAGCAGATTGGAAATAGCTTTAGAGATTTCACTCTAAATCGTGATTAGCTTACATGCATTGTAATGGTACACATGTAAAATTCTTGAACGTATGTGCAAAACATTTTTAAGTGTTAACATTAGAAAAATTTTACTGGAATTTAAAAGAATATAGATCTTAGCGATCACATAAGAGAGTGCCCAAGATATTTTGGAATCTTAATCAGGATGCAATTATATTAATATTAAACACGTAATAAATGATTACAAGCCTTTTTCCTTTATTTTCGAAATTTTTTTCTTCTTATTGGTTTCTTGTTTAATTTCTTCTGTCGTTCAACAAAATTAAATAATTTTTAAAGTAAGAAACTTTATTTTTCGCAGAGAGGAAAGCATATTTCTTGTTTGAATTCATTTATTGGAAGGTTTACAGACATTTGACAAGGAACGATGTGTAATTTTATTAAATATAACAGATTAAAAATTTATTTTTAGTGAGATTTTTAAAATATTATCTATCAAACAGTTTATAAGAAAACAGATACGCATGCTTACTATGCACGTAATATTGAGTACAGAAGTATCGACTATTTTTAAGATATTAGAAGTATTGCTAGAATTTATTTTGGAGTTTATGTTCTGTTGTTATATATATATATTATTTATGAAAACGTTACTCATTAACAACATAAAATACGGTTGAATAGCACCGGAATAAAAATGTAACAAAAAAGAAACCTGAAACAGGTCGACATAGTTTTCGTTTTGTTATAAATTTTCTATTCAAAACTACGTTTTCAGTTTATTTTGAATGTTAATATATTTGCTTATTTATTTTTACAAGTAACTAAAATCTGGTACAAGAATTGTCAGTATTTTTTTTTTTTTATTAGCGAAACTGTATGTTGGAGTGAAAGCGGTGGCATCTGGTTGGGGCACTTTAAGTGAGGAAGGTAAGGTCTCATGTACCTTACAAGAAGTGGAAGTGCCTGTCCTCAGCAATGAGGAATGTCGTAAAACAAAATACACGTCTTCCATGATCACAGACAACATGCTGTGTGCCGGTTACCCGAAGACAGGACAGAAGGACTCTTGCCAGGTATAACAATGTGATTATTGCATTCGAGAAACAAATGTAAAAGAGCGAACTAAATAAACAAAACATCATACCATGGTTTTAAATTACTATTTTTTTTTAACGGTGTAATCTTCAGGTTTGTATATAAGTGTAACGAAGATTAATATCATCATTATCATTTAAAATAATACATTTTTGTATGTTCCAAAAATTGCACATAGTTTTGGAAACAAAAAAGAAAGTCTCTTTTAAAGTGTTACACAAAAAAATGATTATGTGCTGTTTGTGTTTCCTGGCTCAGTGGTTCCCGGCGATCTTATGTCCAACAGCAGACATTTATTGGATGAGGGAATGATGATGAAAATAAAAGTGATTAGTTCGAAAATTTAATTACTTTGTTCAGTCTGCGGTCTGCAATGAATTATTAAAGTACATTGAACTTTCTGATCTAATATTCATTAATGCATCGAAGTATTTAATTACTTGCTAATTACAAAGAAAGTACGAGTATTCGAACTGCGTTCAATTGTTGCTTGAATACGAAATGAGATGAAAATATTTTGTTTACTTTCTAACGTTTTTCAGGGCGACAGCGGCGGCCCACTTATTACTGACAGAAAGAATGACAAACGCTATGAGTTAATAGGTAATGAATATTTAATATCATATTGTATTGATTAATAGGTGTGAAATAAGGTAAGTTAATTGCAGTAAATAGAAGAGAGTACGCTTTATTAGTTTTTCAGAGTAATACAACAAAAATTAATTTTAAGAACTAGGTTATGGGAACAAAATAAGTTTATACACATGCGTATATGTCAGTTTGTATTTCCTAACTTCGGCACGTGAATAAGATGCTGGCCAAGTGCGGGTTGTTCTTGTTGTCTATGGTACGAAAGCAACAGTAATAAAACAGAATCAATAGACGTGAAGTAGATTTACTTAGAATTTAACCTTCACATTAAGCTCAAGCTCTGTTTATAAAATCAATTAATAAATTAAACTACTAAGCTTTACAGCTTTAATAATATTAAAATTTATATGAATTCAAAACTAATGTGTGGCTGAATGTTTTAACAATTCGGGATTCTAATCCATGACACAACATTTTGACAATACGTTAAATCAAATATTTTTTATTTATTTTTATTACACAAAGACGTTTTCTTAATACATGCATAACAGGTCCATGGGAATCCCCCCCTCGTCAGAGACGTCGACTCGTCGTTAGCCTTCGAGGACGAAGAAAAGGCCGAATGCTTGGCCGACAGTCTGGAGATGCAGT
>DWLS01000851.1:0-25971 GCA_018246255.1 Pachliopta kotzebuea
CATCCTGGGGGGGATAAACCCCACGGGAGCGTCGGGGAAGAGTTCCCCGACTATCCTCCCCAGGAGCTCCGGCTGGAGCACTTCGGTGAGAGGGGCCGACTTGGTGCGGAGTTTGTCCCGCACCCTTTGATAAGGTCGACCCCATGGGTCTCTGTCGAGACCCTCCACCAGTGGAATCTGTAGCCTAGTGATGCTAGAGATGTTATTAGTTTAATCTTCTGTTTTTTATAACATTGATAATGAAAATTTTATTTGCTCACAAGAAAGAATTGCATATTATTTATTAATAACATTTTTTACTTCATTAAAATGTCTACGTGTTCCTAATTATTCATTATTTACTGGTTTACAAAAAAAAAACGGCAAATGCCGGGCATTATAAAGCGTGGACTTACTGCTAAAAAGTTTCAATAAACAGTTCCCTAATGTTCCCACTACTAGGACCGTGGGCATTCTTTCAAAAGGAAAGAGTCAAAGCTACTTTCTACCACCCTTGCCAAGTACTTACTGGTTGGTAGACGAAGTATGTTCTCAAATACTATTGTTGATGAATAAGACAACCTTATATTTGACTTTGATAATTTTCAAAATCACATAGATAATGCTGATATTAACTCTATTTTTTAATTTACTATTAAAAATTTAATAATAAAAAAGTTTAGTGCGGAAAAATGTTAATAGGCACACCACTAAAACATTTATATTTCTAATGTTTTATTTATGAATTATCCAACTATTTCTAATATGTCTACATCTACATAAATATCTATTTATTCGACTAATAAACGTTTTATTTCCTTGTGAACATTTAATAGGAAATATAATATGTATGTATAAGGTGCAGGCAAGCAATTTTTAAATCACTAAAAGTGAAACACACAATAAATTAAAGCTATTAATAAACTAACGATTAAGTATTATGTCCCTTGTAACTTTAAGTAACCTTTAACTTATTAATGGTATGTATATTTTTGATCCTAATCTATTAATTTATTTTGTGTTTTAACATAATTAAGGAAATACTTGTTAGCAAATATAATATGCACTTAAGTTAACATTATCAAATTTATTTTTGTTACAAAATTATTTAGATATTAAGTACATAATTATATATGTTGTAGTTTAAAGCTCAGGTATAATGTAATTATGCCCTAGCTTAAAATTGCTATTAAAAAGCTTTGAATAGTTGTCATGATAAAAATTATTACATTTTAATTCAATATTTTCCATGCGTATTTATTTGTAAAAAGCTTAGTAATTATGTCTACGACAGATAAAATATCGTAATATAAATATTGGCTTAATGTGGACACAAAAGTATTTTATAAATAAATTACATTAATAGCTATAACTAAATTAGTAGAATACTTACAAACGTTAACAACAACACCAAAACATTCAGAAATACTATATCCTTTTAATATAATATACATACAATGATATAATATTTATTCCTAATTTAAACTGTTTTTTTGTAGATATTATTTTTAATATAATTATTAAAACCATGTTAATAAAAGTTAAGAATAATTTTCAGTGTCGAAATCATTTCTATTACATGTTGCTTGAATGACTGTTTAATGTTTTGTAAAAAATAATTAGTTTGTTTTGATTTTTAATAAATTATTAATGTTGATTAAAAATTGCACTGTTGCATGTTTTAAAAAAATTAAATTTTTAGAAAAAATTTTGAAGATAAATAAATAATTTATTGATAAAACAAGTCACATTAATTACTGTAACTTTTAATCATTTCGTAAAATTATATAACATTTAGTCTCTGTTACCAATAATATACATATATTACTATGTAGTAAATTACGTTATATATTATTTTATTACTTTTTAAATAAAGGTATAACTTAAATAGCGTTTATATTTACATATCTTTGGAACGCGTTTCGACATCACACTGACTAGATTCCACTCAACAGAGACATCCTTCATGACAAAGTTTTCTCGTACCATCTTAAAAATATTGTTTATCATTACAAATATATACATTAATAATTATTATTTACTGTTCTAAGAAGTATACTTTATACTGAAATACTACTATTAAAAAAAAGGATGAAAACGTATCCTAACTTCTTGACATGTACGGAAGGGATAAATTTAGCCTAAATGAACATCAAATGATTTATTTAAGTTACGTATCTACAATATATTACATTTACCTTACAAGCTGTGACAAGAAAAAGAGAGGCCTTGAAAAAAATATTATATTTAATACATAGTCTATAGTTACAATCATGACAAAGATCATACACTTAAAACTAATGTAATTGTTAAATTCTTAAATGTGTGCGAAAAATATTACGTCTTTTTGAGTTCTGAATATAAACAAGTTAAGTAACGAACATAGAACGTGGTTTGTTTATTATTAAAATTTAACTTAAACTTAGTGTTGAGTGACAGCGAGGTCAAAGAAGACAGAGGTAGCTAGGCGGGTCTAAAAAATTCTATTATCGAATATGTTCCGATCTTGTCTTCGCGTTATAGGAGTAAAACTAAGCATTACGCTATAGTGGCATACAAGAATTTAATTATAAACGTTTGTTTTTAAATATTTCTATCGTTTGGTAAATATAATAAAATCATAGAGTAGACATGAGATCAATTCTGACTAGAATTTTTATCGTGCTTTAATAAATTAGCTAGTTTTACCGAGTATTTGATAATTTGTGACTAGATTACGACTAGAATTAGTTTGTGACTAGATTATGAAATAAATTCTTTTATGCAAAAAAAAAATTATTTAATTACTTTTGACAAGGAAATACTAAAAATTTGTTGTATAATAAATTTGCTATAAATTTGAACTCAAAAACTCAATGAATTCTTATTGAGTTTTTGTATATAGACTACTGACTAGATAATTTTAATGATAACTTACAAAATGACTAGAGTATTTAAATGAGACCGTTTGTAGACTAGATAAATTTGTATAATAGTTTCTAAACTAAAAATAACTATAACTGAAATTTTTGATTCATAAAAATAACTACAATTTCTTAAAAAATTTAAATGTCAATAAAAATGACAAATAAAATGACTAGACAATAACACGTCTTAATAAATATAATGACTAGATATTTTTTTAATACAAAATAAATGTTTAATAATTTTTCATTTTATTACATTGTTGTTATTTCTGTGCTGGTTGTTAAGGATCGAAAGCATCCTAAAAGATAAATAGTTATTTTTTTTAATTCTGTCAAAAGTCTGTGATCTGTGTTCGTTACTTAAATGTTACTTAAAAGATGTTAGAAGTCAACGCCTAAGTTATTTTTAATGTTTGGCCTACATAGTACACATCGATAGCGTCAATTCCGATGTACTTTGAACGCTGAAAAAATTATGAGGTGGTCGCAAGACGGACGGAAGGTGCATCTAAAAATATGCCCTCGCTTCGGATCGATTGCGGTGACTTCGCAGTTTTCACGTACCATTTATTTTAATTATATTAAATTTTTCGGTTAAGTCTCTAATAAAACTATTTATAGTCACCTACTTCTATAATTAAATAACTAAAAACGAAGCAAGGCTTAATTTTGCATTAGTTAAGATCTAGAAATGTTCAACATTTCACTGCTTTAATAATTTTGGAATGTTGCTGTAGGAGCTTTGATATGTACAGAATAATAACAATGTTAAACTAAATTCTTACGTGAATTCATATTTACATATATACAAGATAAATCTAATATTCGTAATGCTGTAAGTTTTTAATTGTCTTACAGTTAAACGGTTATTAAAAGTACAGGTGACCGTTTTCAGGTCCATATGAAGGAGAAGTAGAATAAGAGTAGAGGGTGTTTGTTACTGGATAGGGAAATCGCGGCACTGGCCGCAGCACTCGCCGTCAGCCATCGTCCATGCCCCCGCCGTCGTCTTCCGAACCCGTGACATCGAGGCTACGAGAATCTTCGGATGAGCAGGGCGAGGCACATCGGCCACGCATATCCTCCCACGTTAACTCTTGCTGCGGTGGCGGGATTTTATTCCAGAACGTGTTGAAATTGCTGTCCTGGCATGATGCTTCCTAAATGGTAAATATCTTATTAAGTATTTAATTCACTTATAAATTGGTTAGTGATAGAATATCTATAGAATAAAGAAAAAAGGTAACACTCAACGTAGTGTAATTTTGGTATGAACTTGTTCAAAATCAGTCTAACCGTGGGATCTTCTATATATCGATGCAATAGATGTATGTAGTCATTATCTATGATTTAAATTTAACACTAGAAAAATATGTTATCGTAATGATACTATGAATTAATAAGTTGATTAAGATATTGAAAACATACCGGTGGATATGGAGGATATTCCGGACGGACCTGTCTGAAAGCCGATGGTTCCTTCTCTACATCGTTATCCGGTTGTTCGTGGGCGAGCAGATGTTTTCTTAAGTAGGCCTGTCTTCGGAACATTTTCCCGCATCGATGACAAGGGAAACGACCGGCGTCGATGGCCGGTGGGTCCCTTCGTTTACTGGCACCGGGTACACGGGGCTTGTGCCAACGGCGGTGAGATGCCAGGTTTGCAGGGCAATTGAAAACCTGCATAATAACAGTATACAATGGACCAGGTGAAGGAAGCTATTTAAACACCCGCATATGTCGTCATTTGTAAGCCAGATAATAAGAAGAATTGACGTAATAACATAAGAAGCAGGTAGGTTATCAGGAGTTCACGATCCTTCAGCATCAAAATAACGATTAAACAGAGATAACTACATAACGATTGTTTACTTCTTTCTATTATAGACACACTGTTAAAATAGTATTAGAAAAATACTATATGATACTTTGTTTTGCATTCACAATTAACTTTGAAATAAAAAAGGCAGCTTTTCGTGACCCTGTAGAGAAAGATACAACTTTTATGCAAAATAGGGGATAAGGAAAACTAGTTTTAGTGTCCCAACTACTAAATAAATATTAAATATCATTTTGGCTACGTTTTAATATTTTGTCACGGAACACATACTGTAACTGTTTCCCCATCAATTCAGATGAAAGGACAGCTAAAATACTCTAGATCACGCATCCGCAAATGTATCAATTATGGTGTAAAAACATTTAGTCAGTTCCCGTGCTAATAGTTTCCCATGGAAACTCGACAAGTGTTTGCAGTTGCGGCACCCTTGTCCAAGTGCGTTCCCACACAATACTCATTTATATATCTGTTTTTTTGTTGCATCGAGAGCGTTAGGGTATTAGAGAAATAACAAATAAATAATCTATAATGGTTAATTTGTTATCGGGAACTCAAATAAATTACTACAGTACTACTTACGAAGGTAGCAAACATTCAAAGGAATTATTTATTATGAGTATGAATACTGGTAATATTTTAGACTCCATAAATTAATCAAAATTCTTATATTGATCATTTAATATATTTAATTAGAACTACTTTATCGGAATCTAGTTTTAATAGATAAATGCTTAAACGTATAGATGGAAATTTAATTTTTATGGCGGATAGAGCTGAAAAATTATTAAAAATACGCGTGGTCAGCAGTGAATATCAATAGATTGAAATAATGATTATAAGAGATAGGTATTTACCTTATCACATTCTGGACAACGGTATTCGATATGGACAATCCTGGAACATCGATGTTGTGCCAACGCGAAGGCGTCGCTGTACAATCTCCGGCACAGTCTGCAGATGTAACGACCCAGACGGTTTTCTATAGTAGCGATCAGAGCCTTAGCTTCATCCGTAACTTCTACCACATTAAATGCCGGATCTATATCTCCCTAAACGAAAACATTTATAAAATTTAGAAATCTTAATCTGATAAATTTTTCCTCCAATTTAAAATAGTAAATAAAGACAATGTTAACGATTCATCTTAATTTAAAACTGCTCTTGTCATCAAGAAGATATATGAAAACCTAATGCTGATGTATATTTAAAATGCATTGTTTTGCAACTTAATTATGTTTAAAATAATAATTTTACTTCGAGACAAGGTTGCCGATACGATTGTTATCATTTAGACCGTTTCCTTGAGTAGTTACCTAATTGCATGTTATTTGAAAGTGTTTCGACATAATTTCATAGACCATTACAATTGTACATCTAGGGCTAGGTTATAAGAGGTGCTTAAAAACTAAGAAACCGTGATTTATGTCGCGTTTAATGTCCTCAACGCCACCCCTTTAGCGACCGTTGCGACTCGCCCCAAAACCTGTTATTAGCATAAACACAACACAATACGCGATTTCATAGCGTTTAATTGCTACACCGATAAGGAAAGTTTTCTGCCCCTCGTAATAGTATGGTCAGAGCGTAATTAGCAGTTCCTTTGCAACTTTGCTGTTCATTTTCTAATACATATTGAAATATTTGTTTGTTGTGCATGGATTTATTTACCTTTCGAACTACCAACGTTTCATCTTCAGCTAAATCACGAATGATCGTTCCAGATACTGGAGAGGATTTATCCTCGTCGAACATTAATCTTCTAGCCGCTTTGCTCTTTTTCGTAGGTTGCGGAGGTTTCGGAATCTTTTTTGGTCTTTCTTCAACATCTCTGATTTCAACTATATCAGGTGAACTTCTGTCACTTTTTGATGCAAGCTCTGGTTCTGATGGTAAGCAGGTACGCAACTCTTCAAAGAATTGTTTAGTAAATTTAAGTTTCTTCGCTTCAGGACTATCACTGTCATTTGAATTTTCATCATCGCATTTGCGTTTTTGAGATTTATGGGTATCCTCGTCTTTCGAATCGTTTTCTTGAAAATGTCTAAATATTTTCGAAGACTGCGCATTATTTTCGTCGACCGGTGATTTGCGCTTATTTGAAGGAGGAGGTGTACATGGAGGAGTAATGGGAGTAGTTGATTTCAGAGATAAATCAAGAGGCATTAAAGGTTCATTATAATAAGCCAAATATTGCTGAAGTAGACTTGGATGCTGTTGTGGTAGAAGTTCATGGAGATAATTACTTGATATGCGGATAGGTGGTGCAGCGTATTGCTGATAGAACCGTGATGTTGATATCCGATGAAAATGGGGTAAAGCAGCCTCCATATTTATTCCTTTTTCTCAGTTCATCATGGTAAATTTGGTATAAGTTTTTTTATGGTAAATATCTGAAACAAAATGAATTTATTTATTTATATATATATATATACAACAAGTTTTCTGCCTAACGCAATAAGGCATACAAAGAAATATCATTGTGATTATGTTGTCCCCTCAATAGTATCAAAGTGGTCCATTTTGTTGATTGTAACGCGTTCGACGTACGGATGCTGTGAAGGTGATTGCTTTTAGAAAGAAAGTTTTTTTATCAAAAGCAAACAATGAACCATAAATAAAGCCAAACACTGACAAAAAACAAATAATAAACGTAACAAAATTGTTTAAAATTTTTCATAACGCACTTTGGTTTAAGAATAATTCATTAACCTTTATAATGTGTGGCAATAAACTTTTGTTGAATTATAGGATCTACTTTTTAATTTTTTTTATCTTCCTTCGACTTTACATTCGTAGGTTGATAAATGGGCATGAGATGACGGTGAAACGTGTTCGCCGAGAATACTGGATCTTATATGTTTACAGTCAGAAGAAAGCCATTCTGGTATGAGAACAGCCATTTATCAGATTATGTCTTACGCTTCCCTCGTGACCTACCAAAAGATTTTGTGAAAGTGTTATTTTAATAAATTTAAATATGATACTGTTTAAACAGTTTAATATTTTGACAAAACAAGGTAAAACACTCCGAACTTGGTTGTACCCACGTCACACGTAATTGCAACCGCCGAGATCGCGGCTCCCACGCTCTCCCCCACTCAAAACCCCGTACAGGGGACATAAATGAAACGCGTCGCCCCCTCCCATAATACTTCTTTGGTTTTAAGCAAACAATGTACATAATAGGTCGTTTGTTAATAAATGATAACATTAATGCGTATTTAAAAAAGTTAGATTAAGCATTAAATTACTAATTAACTCTCTATTTTGTTCTAATAATAAAAAAGTTTAAACTTTCTGTTATTATTCTAGTAAAGTAATTTGTCATCGTTGTTTTATTTAAATTTATTTGTAAAAAATAAATTATTTACAAACAAATTTTTAATTAGTTATTTTAACTTAAATATATAATATAAAGTAATAAGATTAGATGCGCTTGATATATCTTGCAAATATCGAAACTACAACAAAACAAACACTAAAATTTCACTAGTGTTTACGTATGAAAGCGATTTAAATAAAGATAATAACGATAATTAGAAATAAAAAGCTGTAGACACAGGAAGTTACTGCAACGTCTATGTACCTTTTGAAAACATTTGTAAGCGTGGTTACTATAAGTTAACGAGGATTACATGATTCTTGATAACCTAGTACCTATGTTTGATTTTGGTAAGAACACTACTACGATTTTTTTCCCCTTATCACGATTAGGTACCCTTAAAATGTTTTAGTTATATAAAATAATTGTAAATATTATAACACTATTATTTATATTGTAATAATAACAAAGAAGGGCGATTGAAACGTAGGAAAGGTTTTTTGGGCGGAATGAATTATACTTATTTGAGGAGGAGGTTGTAGGCGGGGCGTATTAATACCGTATTTGGAGAAATAAATATATACTACTAACATATTTAGGAATCGGGTCAAAGGTCAGGACTTTTCTTGGCTTTCCAATATTACCTATCTTAATTATGACATAGAAATTAAAGTGATAATTTTAATTGGTATATTCTTAAAGAACTACATTGCTTTTACAGTAAATTTAATGCGATGTAGTATAAATAAATAAACAAAAATATAGGGTACACATATATTGCTGTGTGAAATATTTTGTGCTATACAATATTTACCATTAGGTAGGTGTACGTACGTTCTGCTCATCTCCTTGCTTCTTTTTCTGTATAATTGTATTGTGTAAAATAACTTAATAAGTTTTATATAATATTTAATTATTGTATATAGTAAGTAAATAGAAGTAATAATTTTATTTCGATATGTTAATTTCAGAAAATTTAATTAAAAGATTCTAACGAATTATCTGTTATTAAAACTGACATGTTCCAAGAACAAATAATGCCAATCATCATATGGTAGATCAAAATCAAATGGATTTGATTTGTGAGATAATCTGAGTTCCTGCAGTGAATACAATAACAAGGCTTTTTAAGCATTTAAATATTTTTAAGTGATTGGTCTAATGGTTTCAAAGCTTAGTTCCATTTATATACATGGGTAAATAGATCTCTTATCCAGTGAATAAGATCAAAAAAATAACTTATAGGTGTATTGATTTCATAGAAATTCCGTATTATATTATATGATGATGTAAGCACCGTATGAGTAGTTATAACAAGGTTTCATAGTTATCGTTTTAGAATATAAAGGCCCTATGTGACACGTTAAAGAGTATAATCTACAAGTAATTATGACGTGGAGGGTTTCGTTCCACGTGATTGTTTAATAATTAATAACTCAGCAACGATACATATTTAACGCGCAACAAACCCTTGACTATTGAAAAGTGTTACAATGACGCCTCGAATTTAGTCAATGATTGTCACGCTCTATGAATAACAGAAATCACATTAATCAGTTATTAAAATTCTTACCTAAAATTGTTACTAATGTAATACTAGTAAAAGAATAGACTTAATTAAATCATTAGTATTGGTAATTGTTATAATTAATTTACCCAAAATTTGTCAAGGAATTATGCCTTACTTTATACTTATTACAATGCGCTCTAGCTTGATCTTTCTGTGAAGAAAAACATCTTTTGGAAATCAATGGGATTAACTAACAACAGCTTTTGAGGATATAGGAAGAAAACAGCGTACCAACTTTCCTTCAAGGTTGGAAACGCAGCCACGACTTCTCGGATGTTGTGACTATCTATGAGCGTTAGTAATCACATCATGTGTGATGTTCGCTCGTTTGCCCACTTTTCCATAAAAAAAATGTACTCCTTGTAGTTAACTTGAATATCTTTTTATAACATAAGAAGTACGGATTTTTTCCTCTTTGACAAAATGAAAGTCACGCATTTAAAACAGTAATAATATTGAAATTTATTAATTACATCAAAGTTTACGGGTGTCTTAAACTACCCAAGCCATGGATAAAGTTAGTCTTAGTTAATTATTGGTTAGATCAGATCCTAACATGATATTTGGCTTCAGTAAACTCTAACTTTACCAGCTTTCGAAGAAGAACCTCAAGTTGCTAAACTAACAGCAAGGTAACTGACACCAATCTTGAGTGCAAGTTCATGACAAAACTTTCTGCACGTCTCCTAATATAGAATAATTTGCAAGAAAGCTTTTAACAATAATCTTACGCGTTTTCAAAATTATTGAGCAGATCATATTGAAAATTGATAACCATACAAAATATTGTAGTGATGTAAATAAATTAATACTTCTCTTAATAAAACTGTTTAGCCAAATAGTCATAAAGAATATATTTATTCTTTTTATTATTATCTAGTTACTAATTATCACACTAATAATACTAACCATTTTTAAATTATAACTTGAAACCAAAAATTAAATACATATTTTTTATGGGCGTACATAGTTCAGTTCCTGAGTTACAAATTCTAATAAATAGCTGTCTTGATATCAATAGATGTTATAACGGTTTATAGCTATTTTTAAATATTTATATCAGCTTAAGCTTATATAATTTGTGCAAACTGGACAACATAAAAGTAATCACAAAAAAGTTGTCATCATTAAAAAATCACCGAACTGAAAATTATTCTTTATGACAGAAAAAAGTTTACCGTAAAAGTATAAATTTACTTTGTTATTGCTTACGTTATTTGGAAAGAAACACTATTACTATCATCATTTAAATGGACGTCCATAGTTATATTCCTGATGTAACACAATATTATGAGAAATACTAATTAAATTTTTAATCTACCTTACAATTGTTGTTAACTTTAAAAAATTATAATTTATTTTGGCTCTTCTCAAGGAGTAGTAAAAAAAACATGTTAGTAGGTAGTAGTTTGACGGGGCAGTTTAACACAGGTGTAACCGAGGGTGTTTCTATGACGAGAAAATTTTAAATGACTCATACCTGTGCCTGATCCAATGTTGACTCAGCCGGCGACACCCCTGATGGCACTAATTTTTTTAACCTGCGTATAAAATACTGTAATTTTTTTTAATGGATTTTGAAATTTAAAATTGTAATTTTGGAAAAGTTTACGTATTCGTAAGCTTCGGTGTTGAGGAGGGGTGCGCGGCGGTCCGCTCGGCAGGGCGGTCGGGACAGGACTGACGGGTTACAGCAGGGTGCGCACCCCGGCGCGTGCGATGGGCATGGGCAGTCGCAACCCTCCCACAGGGTGCTCCTTTTGTTAATAATTATTAATATTATTACCTAAACTGCAAAGGCATTTAAACTTTCGTCGTGTATCGAGCAATATTATTTTGAACAGGTTATAAAGAAGAACAAGCTTGATTACTGCCGCTGGATTTTTGTTAATAAATTAAATCACCTTTCAGAATAACAATAAAAAAATGTATATCAAATTTTCTTTTAAAATACAATATTTAATATATATATGATAAATTCGATAATATTTTAATAGAACATGCTGTAGTATGCAGCGAACCGTAAAGTATCTATACACGATCCGACAACAGCGTTATGCGGCCCCTATACACAAGTTACAAGTGCCCGCCAAGTTTTTTTAAGTTGCTGTGGTCTATAGTTTGAAAAACACTTGTGTACGTCGACAACCTCTGATAAGGCCCGCATCTGGTGCTTCGAGCTTCCTACCTCGTAAGCATTTACCCCGGTTTGCATCCATAATAAATGTTATGTCCTTCTTAATTATAACTTGTTAGACAAGGTAAGAAGATCGCCATTCCGTGATTACATGTTTCATGAACTTCACTAAAATTCAAGGATATATGTTATCATTGCTATGTTGAATAACCCAATTGAATATTAACAAATGTATAATGTATTTTAAATGCCTTGACAACTTTTGAATAAAACTTTCATATTTAAACGATAAATATATTTAAGCACGAGTGATACTTTCATATCGATTTTTTAAATAATAAGATTGTTATTAAATATAAATTACATGACTTTTAAAATTAATAACATGTGGTAATGTTTTTGTGTATTCCAAATACAAAATTATATTAAAAGCTGATCTGGAAATGGTTGGGCGTAACATGTCGCCGCCCGCCCCGGCGCCCCGCCCGGCCCAGTGCCCCGCCCATCGCGCCGCCCAACAAAGCGAGATAATAATTGAATGTAATTGAATCATCTCGTAGTATTCAATTACCGCTGCGACGGGGCCCCGCACTAATCAGTGCGATTGTTAGAATACGCTGAATGCAGGCACGCGACGTCGGGGGATTCGCGCGTATCGTTCACCTTTGATGTACAATGTACATACAATATCTCTAGTCAAGATTGAGTTTACCAAATTTATTTAAACATTTCTGCTTTTATATAAACTTAAAATTTTTATTTTCTGTAATAATGTTCGGCAACGCGCCAGTTACTTCTGATAATATTTCCGTCTACAGTCTACGATATTTACTATCAGGCAAGCGTTATGTATGCTTGTTTGTCACTTTAGTGGTAAATTAAAAGGTACTATGTTTATGGTATATAAAAATCTGTAAGCTCCACTTTAATTTCGTATGTTATTGAATAACAATAATGCTGTGGATGGAAAATCGTAATTGCCTAGAATATTGCGGCAAGCACATGTTGACAGTCGTACAGTAATTCTATTATGGTAGCAATATGAGGTCGGGGACGAGGTAGCATTGACCAAAAACTCAAAGGAGATTCTAAGTTTGATTCATTTTGTTTTTTTATGATCACGTCCAAGTTTTGATGGAGTTATCCGATTATATCGAGAGTTCTTTGATACAGGATATGTCACTCATAGGATAAATAGGAAGGATTAATTTTACAAATCGCTCTATAATAAGAACAATTTTATAAATTCTGTAATATTAAAAAAGTATTATTTTATTAAAAATAAACGTTTAATGGCTATTGAGTATCGTGGCTCGAGCGTCCGGCGTGGTGTCGGCGTACTCGCGAGCCGGAACTGCGAAGCCCCACTCGCGCACGCGCCGGATACTGCTCCCGCGCATCCTACTCGCCGGTGTCACTTACCGCGAAGTAATTGTATAGTATACACTTACTAATGGATCGAATACATTCTGTTTAAAATCAAATAAAATTATTATTAAATGAGTAATACGCAACAAATATTCAATCTTTATAGTAATACCCCATGAACTATCCAACGCATGTAAAAAAAAATATTTAAAACAGCAATAAAATAGCGGATGTTAACTTTGATGATCAAGTATTAATTAAAATAAAAGGCTTTTGATGCTTTTTATATTTTATTAATAAAATAATACAAGTCGAAATTTCATGTTTTCCATTGCTTTTACCTCTTCATTATCATTTAATATCACTAGCTTTTGATATAGCTATATCTATATAACAATGTATTAAATTATTTTTGTAGGTGTTACAAATTGGTGAAGAAAATGTACAGGTAACAGAAAATTAAGCTGATATGTTGAAGCAACCCAACGTGCCTACGTGCATGGGGCCGCCGCTCTCATGACCAAACACAGATTGCGTAGTTCACACGCTTCCTAAAGTAAGGTACAAAGTTTTTGTTATGAAATTATAAGAGCATCAAACAAACCATTGTCCAACTGATAATAATTATTATTATTACTGATAATAAATATTTTGTGCTTGTGTTTCTATAGAAAATTTTATGCTCGTTAATAAAATTTTTAATAATTCAAATCTATTTTTATTATGAAGAAAAAACTTGAAACGTATAGATAAGTATTATAATTACATATTCATAATATTTTTTCTTAACCTGTATAGCATAAAAATACAAAAGTAGGAATAAAATGACTTTAATCCGACATCACGGAGAAGGTTTTCGCACCATTTATTTGTTAAAACTAAGTCCTCATCGCTTCTTTTTAATGTCTGATAAATATTTTGTAATAAATAATTATTAAAACTGTAGAATCAATAATTAATGAAAACAGAAAATTGCTATTTCCGCAAATCCATTACAATCTCTGAAATTTTTCTTCACAAAAAACTGGAGAGTTTATTAAAACAAGCGACGGAGCAACGGTCGGGCAGGACGTGGGAAATGGAGGCTAGTAGGAAGGATGTTCATTGTTCACACTCTCGAGAGCTGTTCACATACGGTGTGCACCTTTAACGTAATTGTTTCCTCTTTTGTACCTCTGTTTACGAAGAATTTTATAGGAAGCAGTTTGTGTTTACTATTAATGTTTAGATGTTATAAAATATATACAAATTATTCAAACGAATGTTAAATTTTTATAGAAGTATATTAACTTTGCCATAGGTTTTCTCTCTCTGATCGTCAAACTTCAGTTTAAAAAAGGCAGCTCAAAATTATAATTGATTGTGTAATCAGCATGGTTAGCTTAAATATGGTCATTATTGGACAACAACCTTTTCCAATATGTACTTATCTAAAAAGGAATCTTTTTTACTTAATTTATAACTTTACTGTCGCTAAATGGAATCAGCTCTCGAATCGACTCTTGCTGAGAGCCTAAAACAACAGATTTCATGTTTTTATGTTTATTAGTAGTTAAAGTAAACAATGATTTCCGATTTCTTTTTAAAAATGGTATCATTGAGATTCTATCTTCCAATGTTTCTTTTTCTAGTATTTACCTTTTCGGTTTTATTTCATAAAATTAAGGTACATGAATAATTTGAAATTCATTGGCTGTGTTTAATCAAATTAATTTATCGGACGAGCATTTTACCGTTACTTTTATCGGTATCGATAGGATTTTAGTGGAAATCAGTGAGGGTGCGCGCGCGTCCGATTCCTGACCAATCAGTAGCGTTCATGTGACAGATGCGCGCGCGCAGCCTTTGTACACTATACTATTGTTAGACAAAATAAATGTTAGGGGGCAACGTATGAGAACAAGCATGTGAGTATAACATAACTTATCTGTGCCAATTTCATAAAAAAATGTGAATTATTAACGCTGCACCATAAACGAACGAACGACAGCGAAAAAATAAATTTATTGTGAAAAAATACGTGAAATGGAGTATGTGGAGGTGTATGCGAAGTATATTTTATAATATTTCAAAATCAGCGGACAGCATTATACTTTATTAAGTTGTAGTAAGTCTAACAACGTATACGTTGAGGCGTTTAGTACAATAGGTTTTCAGATCACAGCAAATTCTTTCTAAGAATTATAAGTCTACATAAAGTAATTAAATTTGGATGAATTTATAGAAAATAATAAAAAATATAATAGAAAATTTCATTGTTCTTGGTAGTAGGACTTTGTTGTAGGAAAGAGTTAACCACCACATTGCACCGCTTTACATCTTACGTTTCAAAACACTTCATAGTGTGTTGTTTATCATCTTATCTCCACATTGTTATAAAAAGATGTATTACTTACCATCAGGTAATGATCTGGCTCGTCTCGTCACTTTGTAGAAAAAAATATTTATTGTCTTTTTATATATTTATTGTAATATACGTACATAATAAATGTAACCGTAAAATCGGAGTATTTATTGTTGCCTAGACAACGCACCCTCGCAATGTTGCCCCGTGCCATCCCGCAGGTGGTGCCTCCTGGATTTGGTCGTCTGATTGCAACCCAACAATCACACAAAAACGAACAAATATACCGTGAAACTGAGCGCTCAAATCCATCACGAGATTCTTATTAAGGGTTTATCATCATTATCCATCAGTCGTTATGTTGCCTATTTAAAATCGGTAAAGAGAGTACTGGTAGTATTGGCACTAATTAGCTAAATTTTAGGTTTGTTTTAAGTCTTAGAAATCTGAATATTTTATATGTATATTGAAATTAACATCTTGCTGTAAATGTTTACAAGAATTAAAAAATTATAATTAATTTAAATATGTTTTTCGTATATATACGTATACATAATTTTTTTTTATTAATTTATATTTCATTGACATCATAAATCAGTGTAAACACGTTTTTAGTAAGCTAATTAAACGGACATTTAGAGGAATGTATAATATGTGTTACGAAAAATATGCGAAAGAATTTCATATCCTAAACAATTGAAACAAATTGTTAAAGATTTACACAAAAAAGTTTATCATATCATCATCATGGGTTGCCTATAAGTGACCACTTAGAGCCATAAGGCCGCTCTTGCGCACAACTAGATTATAAATTTAGTTATTTAAGTTTATTCACTGTACCTTATTATTATTGTGAGCAATAAAGAATTTATCTATCTATCATCACTAACTATCATACACGTACGTATATCGTATATCACAACATACGATAAAATTATTTCAATCAAAACTCCTTTATTGTTCATTGATAAGAAGTTCACGCATCTTAAACGTGTCCCAATTCACAATAACAAACGATTAAAAAAGATATAAGTTTAATAAAACAAAAACAATGGTAATGTCGTGGCCAGGTTTTTAACTGAGATGATCGTGTGAAATTGTAAAAAAAAAATACAGAAAGTGGTATAGGTGGGTCGGCATGTATTGTGCCTGCGCACGCACCTGAAACTGTCCTACGTGACAGCTTAGAATCGCATTGAATCGTACGTACGCATACTCGTGCGCACGCCACGCGCCGCCTGCCCCCCATCCTATAGCACACCTTGGTACAGTTAGCAAAACTCCATAATATAATCATTTAAACTGAACAAAATGTTATATTCATTCTAGCCATATTGGCTATCAACACTGATTAAATGATATGATAATAAAATATGTTAGCAAGATCTCATTTTCCGAAGGTCGCGTTGGTACATAATGCCTATCTCTGTCACCGAACACTATCATGCAAAGTTTACTGTGTTGTGAGATGTGGTGACGAGAAATTCTTGATTTTAGGCGACGTGCACAACGTGATACAATGTTTATCACACTAACTAGCGACACATAATTTTGAAAATGCTGTAATAGACCCATGTCTGGCAATGAAGGTTCATCAGTAGAGATGAAGATGGTGGATGTATCACTTACAATCAAGTGCACGATCTGCTGCTCCTCTTGATCCATCTACGAATTAGAATATTGTTAACATAATTTATGCTTCTAAAACGAATAAGTTAGTACTAGTATTATGCATAGTTTCAAAGATATATGAACCCTGTGCTTGTAATACTTATCTTTTTTTTTTCTTTAACGCGGGGCAATCCTTTTACGGACGTTCCGCCGGTTCTCTGGGTGGGCCTGGAGGGGTGTGTGGGACTCGGCCTGGGCGGCCCCTACCCACTAACCCTACCGCGAAAGCCATCAGCCGTTATGAATGGGATACCCCGGATCTGTCAGCGACAGGACACCCTAACGACCGGCCGGTCCCGGCAGAGACCGGACTTCTCCCTCTAAATGGTAACTTCTCCGGCTAATAGAAAAGTCCCGAAGACGCCGAAGCGTTGGCGGGGCCAGGTGCCTAACCTGGCCCGCTACGGGTTACGGGAGCAGCAAGAGGAGGCGTTGATACCGCGTCCTGCGCACCTCGACTCGCCACCTGCGGAGGGAGGAAGCCCCTGGACTATCCTTCCTGGCCCGCTCGACGGCCTCCTTCTGGGACATGACTATCTCACAGAAGGAGGCCACTGCCGTCCAGGACCTGTCACTAGCGAGCATCGCGCGAACGAGGCTCGGGAGCGACAGGTCCACTCCACCGATAGCAGATGCCAGATCGGGGCGCTGCACGGCCCATCTCGGGCACACCACGAGGGTGTGCTGGGCCGAGTCCACCGCAGCTCCACAATCGTGGCACCGCTCAACGGCCTCTCGGTGGACCGTCCGGCACAGGTACTTACCGAAGCAACCGTGCCTGGTTAGCACCTGTGTCAGATGGAAGGTGAGAGGTTTGCGATTTCGGCGCATCCACGCCTCCAGGACCGAGCGCAGAGCACCCGTCGTACGCACTCCGTACGGGTGATGCGTCAGGTCCTCCACCCACCTCCGGCACCTTACCATAGCGCCACCTCTCCTAGCCGACGGATTCGCAGGATGTCATCTGGCATAGGGTTCTCTCCGCGGGCCCTCCTATCCGGGACATAGGTGGACACCTCGGCGAGAACCTCCGCCACAAGCTCCCATGGCGGATTGCCGGCTAGCGCGGTGGCTGCCGCCTATGAGACCGTACGGTACCCCCGAATGACCCTGACCGCGGCGAACCGCTACGCTTGACGCAACCGGGCTTTATTGCCGCGGGTCTGGCCACCCGCCCAGATGGAGGCCCTGTACGTGGCCATACTCCGACAGACCCCGGAGTACAGCCTCCTGCACGTTGTAATACTTATCCTGCTGTGTATAATTTATATTTAACTTATCCCGTAACACCTTTCTTATTAAGTATTCAATAAATTATAGACCTTTTAAAAAAATAATATTATTATAAATAAGATGCTGACTCTATCTGTATTGTATATTCTCAAAGCATTGGATTATTTTATTGTGTTTTTCGGCACACGTTAACGAAAAAGGGGGAGAGCATAAACACCCAAATGAGTGCAAGTTCAGTAACGCACTATTATGATTTTCAATAACTATTGTTAACCGAAGTTAGTATTATTAACATTATTTGCTGGCTCACAGGCGCTGTCCTCGTGACCTTCTCAACTAAGGAACTTTATTTTTTTTCATTATCTTTAGAAATAGTCAATTACTTTTTATAACCAAAATTAAGCCAACGGAAAAAAAAACTTTTTCGCTATGCGAAACTAACGTAGGTTTGATCTTTACAGAGATAAAGTGTAAGGGAAATCGATGTATTCCAAAAACAACAGCTTTCTGGAACATACGCCATCCGTTAACCTATACATAGCCATGATCCTTTTAGTGCAAAAGCTGAGTTTTACCAATAATAATACAACTTGCTGTTTTTGAATTTGCATGTTTAATTAGAGGAGTAATATAACCGAATGTTTATTTTTGATCTCTTTATTATAATCTATTGAAAAAGTCTTAAAATAATGCAATCGTTCAAATAAATTTATCGTTTACTTCGGTATAATGGTTCCTGTTCAAACTTATTATTCACTTCATCCAAATTCAATAGAGCCCGTATGAGTGTACTAGCTGACAGATAGCGGGAGAGCTGTGGCTTGAAGATTCCAAGTACAGTCTGCTGCATAATAAATGCACATGATGTTCCTTAATGGTGATAGCATTAAAATTAGCGTTATGGAAAAATATTCTTTACATATCTGACGATTGCGAAAGTTCTTGTTTAAACTTTTTTTCTGATGGCCTTCTTCAAGCATTGAAAGTTTATCGTCTGAGGTAAGTAAGTGGCGATGATGATAGTTTTTTTAAGAACCTTAAAAATAAAAATTATTTTTTGTTATGAAAATCGGTGCGTAATTTTGAAAGTATATCGTGTAAATAAAATATTTTATTTATCCAAAATATATAAAGGTTTTAATTTCGTCCATTTGAGTCTGCAAATATTACGTCATAACAAGTCAGACCATTTCTGAAACGATTTATGCTTTTAGATAATGATTTCTAAATTTTATTGGAGCTAGGTCTCTGTTTATGGAGATTGAATAGATAGATAGGTACGCAAACATTAGCGTGTTCCATTTTGAAGCGTGTCTCAAAGCGACGAGCAAAATGTGGCGTAATATTTATCATCTCAACTAACGCATCATTGTTATGCATGGGCGTACATCTAATGTGGCCATTCTATTTGCTGTCATCAACTTTATCATCAACAATTCGCGTCAGTTCACTGATGGACATACAAATGCTGAATCTGCTTATCGTAACATTACTTAAATCTCTCTCCGGGATCGGTTCTTTATATCTGAATATAGTGATTAGCGTTGCGGTTGTATCAGGAGAGGATGGTTTGCCTCTACCTGTTTTTCTCCGGCTATTCATCATCTTTATCAGCCGTTAGACGTCCATTTTTTGACATAGGCCTTCCTCAAAATCGGGGATTTGGGCCATTCGGCTCTTACAATTGTATAAATGAGTCTCACTTGTTGTCAATATTGTAAGTAAGCAACGACATAATCTTAAACTTCAGTGTTTCTAACTACAACTAGTTTTTCCAAACTTCCGTCGCCACTGCGCGTGGTATAGCCGAAATTCGTATTTATGTGTTGTTGGCCAAATTAAATAAAAACAGTTATAATGTATTTTTTTCTATCAGCAGTATACGTCAGGGCAGCTGCGCCCGCGCCGTGATATGGGCAGGTGTACACGCGCCACCGTTAAGGGTGAACGCTTTGACTGGGGTGCCCTTTATCATCAGCTATTGTTTAGCTGCGTCTCTGCATGTCTGACATGTAGGTAATTTCAAATGTAACACCGTAGATTTAAACCGGTATGCAAATCAGTGTCTCGTATCGTGTATTTATGGAATATGCGAGATAAATTAATCGTTTAATCGACGATGGACTAATAATGTCATAGCAATTGCTCTTCATGTATTGACAGCAGGAACACAGAAGTACTGTTAGGGAGTTAGCAAATTAAATGGGTCCCTGAAATTGCAGTAGACACCTTTAAGTTACAAAAATAAACGGTTAGCCATTAGGATAGCCATTTTTATGAGATTTATATGTGACCGTATAAATTCCTTAAAATAAAGATAGACCTGCAGTATAATTCTTTGAATAATTTTATATTTAAGTTATTTATACATTTTATCTATTCATTTCTTTGCTTAAATCAATAGAGTTAATCATGTTTCCTTACCCAGTATGATGCATGGCTTATATCTTAGCTTAAAAATCAAATGGGAGAGAATACTCGCTAAAATTGATAAGCTTAGCTCCGACTATGGTAATAAGAAATTGCTTTTAGACGTTTTTCAGAACATTTAGCTTCTTTGCTATTTTATATATACAACAATATTACTTGTATGATATGTGACGATGAATTCTTTTTAGTATTCATATGCCCACTTAAATAGGAAGCCACTAGACCGAGAGAAATGCGGGCCCTCTTGCTTTATTCTTTTTGCAATGTTCATTCTTAAGTACTTGTACTGTACAAAGAGAAGTATTATTCTGTATGTGTTGTTAACGAATTGGATATTGACAATACTTTTATTCGCCTATTTTTATTTTTATAATTTTATAGACTATAAAACTCCGGAGATGGTGAAGCGTGTTCGACTAGAAAACTTTGGGCACACATATGTGTACCAACCTCGTGAATTGACCAGAACCTCGGTGTTACTAACCTTGTGACACAAAAGAAAGTAAATTATGATTTTTCTAGTTTAAATTATAATACTTTGTCGCTAGATTCGGATTAATTTTTGCTGTATTTGCTCTAATTCAGTATATACAGTTAAATCCGATTTAGCTTTTTTATGACAGAAAATTTTCAAACGTCGTTCGAAAAAGAAATTCAAAAGATTCGCTCAAAGAACAGAAACGTATTGAATTTTTTTTACAACATTTAAATATTTATTTCACAAATTCTTTTTCTGTTTTATTTAAGGTATAAATATGATTAAAACATACTTTTTTGTCATCAAAAGAATTTTATTGTCAAATGCGTACACTGAAATAAATAAACAAAAGAAATAACTGAACTATTTAGTACAGTTGTACATTGTATAAGTTAGTGTATTTACAATAACTAATACATGTCGCTTTGACATCAAATCCATCGATGAAGATACTTGATATCTTTGTTGTGTATTGTTTGAATCATTAGTGGTGATGAGCCGACAAAGCTAACCTTAAACTAAAATGCGGTTTAAAATTTAGCTCATTACCAGTTATAATTATTATATTTATATGCCTTTATATTAATAATTATAATATTCATGCCGCAGATTGAATAGATTAATGCCAAAAATAATAAAAATGTAATTTGCATCCTGAGGTCGATTTTTTAACTTACTACTACAAAATTAGTAACAAAGATCAGACGAACTAATTACCTGTATCAAAGTAATAGAAACTTAAGTGTGAGAGGTTTCACCTCATCATATTTAATTTGTAAGAATTTTATTAAAGTAATCGAGGTGAAAAAAAAGCTTAAGATATTTTTTTAGCTTCAAGCGGATACACTTGTCTGTACATGATAAAAAGTAAGAGATAATTATAATTATCTTAAGTTATAAGTTAGAGACGAAAACACTTTTTAGTATAAATAATTTTATTATCTATATATATATATATTAAAAACATTGCAGTTTTATGAGTTGTGTTAAGTCGCGGTTCCCCTAATTTCCTTGAAACACACACCCTATTAAGTTCACTTTACAAAGAAGGGCGCAACAGGTGAGAGCACCTTGACCCGCTTTCTTGAAGGGTGCGATATGAGTATGCCACTTGCTGATGTACAAGTGGCAAGTGTCTGAGGGTATGTTGTTACTGATTACAGAGGTATTAAATGGCACAAACATACATACGACTACGTAATAGACTATTTATTATTTAATATTATATTTCCATTCTTATAAAAATATAATAAATATTTATCAATTATCCGTCTATAATTAAAATAGTAGTAAACGTCTATTACCTGGTGATGATGTTTTTTTTCATGATATTCATGAACGTTGATAAATGAAATAATCTTACATTTTAGTAATAAGTAAATAGTATTTAAATTTGTTTAAAATATTCGTGTATATAGTTATTTTAGGAAAAGGAGTAATCGAACCTTGATTATAAAATTGTTAGGAAAATTTGCATAAAAGATTGTTTTGAAATACACTAACTATTATAATTCCTATGAAATGCAAGTTTCGTATATGACATATAATATAATCAAGTTATTAACATCTACAGTTAAGTATAAAAAAGTAGGACATTTAAATTAATAAATGATTTTAACAATTATCCTATAATATAACTCTATTTAACAGAAAACATGAAACATCATAGATACTCTGACTTAAATTTGTAAATGATAATTCAATAAAATTAATTAAAAGTAATTTGATTATTTTGGGGTAACATTCTGTAACACTGTAAATTAACCGCTTAATTAAAATATTTAGTAAAAACACATAACGAGCATAAGGCGTTGATAATCACCGATAACCATCTACACGGGCAGCTGTCGGAGGGCCCGCGGGGAAGGCGCGTGCCATAAGTTTCGATTAGTAATAGAAAATGTTAGTTAAACATGACAGTGCTTACTGTGTTGTAGGTATATTTTAACTTCGCTTTGTTTTTTTATATAACTTTGATGTGAAACAAGTAAGGTGGTTTCTTCATCATTATCAACAGACTGCGGCAGTCCACTGCTGAACATAGGCCTCTCTTAAGGAACGCCACTTAGCCTGATCTACGACTATACGCATCCAGTAGCTGCCAGCCGCCATACACATCTGCGCAGATCTATGAGTAAGACTGTTTAATTTATGTAATTACTATGCCGCCCGTAACATATAATGTTATGACATTTATATATATTTATAATTATGATAATGAATGATTATCAACGCTTTATGTTCTTTATGAAGAAATTGGAGAAAGCCAATGTCCATCAGTGGATGTGAAAAGGCTGATAATGATGTTCTCGTCTCACAATATTTTTATCAAGCAGTGAATTTACTATGTTATGGAAAATAGGTCGTAAATATGAGGAAATTCAATAGAGAGTGTCATTGTTATGTTTTAAAAAAATTTACTATCTCATGTTTGAAAAACATCACCTATTTTCGATATCTGTTCAAGGTATTTGTTTGTTAGCAATTAAATAATTTTATTAATTTTTTTAACTATACACAATATTTCAGCATTCGTTTCGCCGCTGCCGCACTAAATCACATTAAAATTAGAAAAAATGCAACTTTCTCCGCAAAAAGTACACTTCCGGTCCCCGGGCTTGCCCCATTGAACATCTGACGAGGTGAATGAATACTCGGCATTAGGGTGCTTACCGAATGATATAAAATGTACTTCGTTCGTAAAGTCCCGAACAACAATTACATTCCGCCACACATCTGTCGGCGTTTAGACAATCACGATACATCACGCGATTCATGGACAACGATTTAATGCTTTTGATTATTATTTATTAATATTTTTATCTCTTTCTAAAATTTATAAAATATTCTTCCGATTAGGAATACTAATAATATTCATACTAAATGAAGATGAGATAGATATTTAATTTTTCATTTAATGTTTTACTGTATTAATGTACTTAAAACATTGACTTCGAAATTATTGTAGTAATTATTACTATACTAGTAAAATCTGATTTCAATAAAGAAGTTACGTATTACCGTCGTCTTGGGATCCTATTATAGTTAAAATAAAATAAAATTTAATAGTAGCATTCTATCCACAAAACTGAGACACAATGAGATTATTCTGCGTAGATCGGACTGTAAACAGTAACTACAAATTTGTTAGTACTTTGTGACAACTTTAACATTCGGACATCTTTCAGCTTAATCAGCACCTGAACGTATTGTCAAGCAATCGAAACGACGGGTTAATAAACATTTATTTTAATAAAAAAGAGTGGTGTCAACACACCGCCTTTAGTCTAGATTTTTGTTGTATAGGTGATCGACATTGGTTTTGAGGGATTCCAGTCTAGATGCAAAAAGTCTAAAAAGTCAATGTCCTGGATGGCTAGTTCGTCTTTATGGAATCAGTAATCGTTATTAATATTTTCGAAACAATTCGAAGAAAATACCATACGACTTTCATAAAAGTTTTCAATGCAGCAGCGACTCTTCAATTTTTGGGACTGCTATGGACCACTGTCATCAAGACCTTGTGAACCGTTCTCTTACTTTTTCTAAAAAAAAAAAGTTTTTTTTCTTTTTAAATAGAAATGTTTAAGTATCAAGTAGATGTCTGTGCAGTCTACTCGCGACAGCTGCGGCACGGCGGCGGCGGCACGCACCCTTCGCTTATTCATACGGTAATATACCGCTTTTTAATTAAGCGCGTTGGTAAATCAGCGCGCGTGCGGCCTGGTCTGAAGGTGCTCTAATGCGGTGTTGCCTGACGAAAAAATTGACATTATATATAAAATCAAATTATGAATAACCAAAAACACATTTTTTTTGATTCTCTATAAAAACTTATTTTTTATTCAAATTAAATACATATACAAATAACACAAAAACATAATTTTATTATACTTTTTTGTCATTGTTCAGTAGTTTTTTAACTACACTAGGTGAACACTTAACCTCAATTTCACATTACGTTGACTGGTAGGCTTACATGGAACAAAACATAGCATATTACAATAAAGCACAGATAAATAATTAAAAAGATATATTGTGGAAAATATTGTACATAAAATCTTTACGAACTATTTGTGTATTAATTCTGTGATTAATTAACATGAAAATGTTTAAAATTCTTATAAAAAGGTTTTGTATAATTTTATTTCTATTTTAATATACTACATATATGTCACATCCTTTTGCCATTATTATTTTGATTAAAGATTGGAACGTAATAATGGTCCAAGAAAATCTTGCAAAATTTTATTATAATTTATTTATGTATAAAAGAATATATTAATTTAAAATTACCATGACTAAAAATAGTAACAAATACAGAAATTACTGGTGGTAGGTGTCTGTTGACAAAGACCGTTTAGGTAGGTACCACCTATATTCTCTGATGATGATAGCGCTGACTTGTCTAAGACGACGTATACAGCTCATCTGACGCTGAGCACGTGGACCTCAAGGCCCCCGGCCTATTAACCTAAACCTAACCTAGTGTTGCTACTGCTCCTGGAAGTGCCGGCGGCGGATTTTTAGGTACTACCGCAGCTCCTATAGCAGCCGACAAACAGTAGTGTTTAAAAGGCGTTACAAGCTATGGAAATTACTGAAGTAACGATACTTTTTTTTTTTTTTTTATTTTGATATGCTCTTTTATTCCTCGGACTATTGTCGGAGACCTTGTTTGCTTATCATATAC
>DWLS01000852.1:0-25969 GCA_018246255.1 Pachliopta kotzebuea
CCCCCCCCCCCCCCCCCCCCCCCCCCCCAAAAAAAAAAAAAAAAAAAAAAAAAAAAAAAAAAAAAAAAAAAAAAAAACTATCAAGGTCCATTTGTACTTTCCTTTGTGCACCGCAGGATACAGGATGCAAACGTATTGACTCATCTATGGAAGCCATTTTACTTTATAGTATTTAATCGATATTTATATATATATATATTTAACATCTAATCTGCATTTGCTTTTTGATATAAAAAATTACAACGAAATACGAAATATAAAAAGTTATGAGCGATCCGTGAAGTAGCTAAAATCGTACACAAAAATTATTCATGTTCTTCATATATTATATCTTTTGTAAATAAAGTGACAAAAGATGTTAAAGCAGAATTATTTTTAAAAAGATCATAAAACACCACTTTCGAACAAAAAAAAAACAATGGTAACTGTCTGGGCTAACGGATCAAATAGACTAATAAGATGCAAAACTTATCTGATTAAAAGACACACTTTATCACAACTTTACTTTAGAATCTAAATCAATACATAGCTTTAGAGCGGTTGGTGATAATATAACATACGAAAGCGATAATGCATGATCAAATAGAGTAATTATGAAATCAAAGCTAAAGACAAAAAATTTAATACTTTATTATCTCTTAAATGTCCACATTAGGTACGGTACACACACATATATGTGCGATTTTTATGAATATCCGGTAAAGCGAATTCATTTATATTTTACGCATTGTTTGGCTGCGGGAAGTGATTCGTTCATTAAGTGATCGTACGCCATGATTTATAGACTGTGTTATAAAATTATTGTTTTAAATACATTAATATGTTCCATTTACAGTCAAACAGATATCAAGAGTAGTCTGACGTTCGTAATTGATAATACATTATCAATGTCAAAGGATATAAATAGTGTTAAAGTATACGCAGACAAAATTTTTGATGCTGTTGTTAATTCTGAAAAATCGCCAATAGCTAATTTTGTTATAGTAACATTTCAAGATCCAGGTGAGTTTAATAACTAAACGGAAAAAAAATAGTATATCTTCAATGTTTCCAATGGGATAATATTTAATAATTACTGTTTGCAACTTTAGAGATATATTATCTTAATATTCTCTGTAAAGTGTACATATCTAGTGTTACAAATACTGAATATACAACAGTAGCATTATGTTAAGCTTTTATCACAATCAATGATAACAGAATTTCCGCTCTCATGTTTAGTAAGTCTATTGTTAACAAATAAAAAAAACTACTATGTATGAAAACTGCTGTTTTTAAATCATATCTTTTCGATTTTATTCCCCCATCCAATAGAAAAACATACGTATAAACACGTGTAATAAGCAATTAAACATTGGCATTTTACATTACTAACTCCCAATATTTCAGTATTTTCCTGTAAATAGCGTTATCCTTGAATACCAAGACAGGCATATTTAACACGATATTGCAGAGAATGATAACAATGGGACATTGAATATCACATGATATTTATTTCCAATTTTTATATTTAACAATAACTTAAAATTTTAAATGTCTTTACTCCGACTAACCAAAAAATTGGAGACACCATTTTTTACTGAATCATACTCTGAAAATAACTGGAAGGTCAATTGTGTTAAAAGAGTAATTCACTGCGGTTACCAATACGTAAAGATTTTTATATTTATGACATTGTCTATTTTCAGCATATAGATTACTTGTAATTACCACACGAAGAGATGAATTCAAAAAAGCATTGTACAGTATTAAAGCTCACGGGGGTGGGGACTGTCCAGAAATGGCGATGTCTGCTATAGAACTAGGACTTCAATCAAGTCATCCTCTTTCCTATTTATTTGTTTTCACTGATGCCACTGCTAAAGATTATAAAAAATGGGAAAACGTCAAGCATTTAGCACTTGATTTAAATAGCAGGGTATAAATTTTTATTATTTTATTGATAATATGTTAATATTGATTGTTTTTTAAATATACTTTTAAAACCTGAAAATTTTGAGAACGAAATATGAAGGTTGTTTAATTAAAATTGTCTTATTTCACAAAATATATTCAATGTTACAGATTACGTTTCTCATAACAAAGGTTAAATGCTATGATGATGTTGAAAATAATTTCAAGCTGTATGAGATCTTGGCTCATAAGACTGGCGGTGAATATTTTTACTTAATTAAGAAGGACATGCCAAAGGTATTACAGAGTTTAGAGTGTTTTATAATATTATACTATATCTTATACACTTCGTTAATATGATAATTGATTAATTATTCTGAATTCCTTGTGAAGGAAGATTAACATAGTCCAAGATTAAATTTGATTCTCAAAGATATGTTAAACGAACAATTTTCTACAGATAAGTTTTTTTTTGTTTAATATATTTAAATTTAATAATGCAATACTTTTTCAAGATATTAAATTATGTGAGGAATATGGTCGAAATACGAAAAATTAATATATTAAGCAAAGCATTTTTACCCGAGGAAGAAAAAAAACTTAATGTAAGTACATCGCCCATATTTTATTTAATAAATTATAATATTTGTTAAACTGTCATAAATATTATAGTATTTTGTTTACAGTTTACATTGGACAGCGGAATAGAAGTTATAGATGTTTCCGTGACTGGATCTGAACCTTCTATAATTATAAGAGATCGTCTCGGTAACGAAGTGAGAACGAAAGATGTTGTAGATATAACAAAAATTAAAGTAGGTGTTTCTTTCAAATTTTAATAATTACGCTTTGATTTTTTCTGTGATTTACAAATACCAAAATATTACAATTAAAATTATTCATGGTAACCCATGAGACGAAAAGGTGAATAACAAAGTACATACTACGTCATTGGTACGACAAAATATTTATTTAAATTTATTATCACGTAACTTGATGAAATTACTATGAAAGGCAAACCCAGTTATTTTACCGTCCAAAAGATTATTTAAATTTCTATACATCATTTATATATAAAGAGTTTATACTTGAAATGCAATCCTATAACAATCTAACTATTCCTATGATTTTTTTTACGAGTAGTGGCAAAACCTACCTGCATTTTTAAATATGTTATATCTCTTCAACAGGTTGTTACCTTTGATAATAAAGAACCAGGAAGTTATGATCTTAAAGTGGAAAGTAAATCTAACACATTAGTCACGATATATGGCTCGTCTAAAATAACTTTTAAATATGGGTTCTCTGTTATTAAACCTTCTTCATTAAACGAGACTTCAAATCGACCTATAGCAGGTAAAAAAGATCTGTATAAAGAATGATTGTTCGTTAATGGTATATCTTATTCAACTAAGAAAAAAACCTTAACTAATGACCAATCATATAAAGCGCGTTTAAATTTACCTTTCTTGTTTTAATAGTAACATTATTTTAACTCTGTAATTTTAGATCGAAAATCATTCCTAGCAATTAAACTCGATACAAATGGAAAGAAATTGAAACTTCAAACGATACAACTTTTAGATTTAAAAGGCAATGTTATTCTAGAAGGACCTATGAGAATTGCGAAAGTCGAAGACCAGTTTTATATTTCAGAACCGATTTTACCTCCGATAGATACTTTTAAAATAGCGGTAAGTAAATATTATTTTTCGTTTTTTCATACGCTTACCACATGCCTATAATAAGTTAAAAACTCTTCAATATACATAATATATGAATTTTTTTAATACGTTGTAGATAAGTGCAGGTAATGAGATGACTGGGGAATCGATAAAACGAATTTCCTTGCCGGTGGAGCCTCAAAAAGTTGATTTTGGTAAGGTTCAGAAGATTTTATTCCAAATTGATGTATATATTGTTGTAACAATTTCGTTTCTAACGTTTACAGAAAGAGTTGAAAACAAAGCACCTATATTGAGTGTCATTGGCGAAACAAATGTGATTTCTGATTTTGGAAAATCATTGCAACTGAAATGCAAAATAACTGGTTATCCTGAACCTAACATTACATGGGAAGATGAGTATGGATCCGCTTTCATGTTTAAGGTTTTATAAATAACTAATTAATTTGAATAAATAGGTATATTTTAAGATACACCTATAACATATTTCATGATTCGTAGGTTGTACCAAAAAGGCTTCCGTATGAATATTTAAGCGTGCTAGATATAGATCAGATTACCACAAACAACTCTTTTACTTGTAAAGCAAGCAACGACCTTGGCAATGTTAAAAAAACCATTAACGTTGGAGTAAGAAATTACTTTAAAGTTATAGATATTTCTAAAGGTAAGTATATTTAAAGACATTTAAAACATAAAATATTAACACGTGTTTATAACATACTTTTTTAAAAATAGATAAAGCTGTAGAATATAACAAAACTGAGACATTGTTCTGCAATGTAAAAGCAAATCCGCCTGTAAATATAATTTGGTATCAAAATGGGGAAGAAATTAAAACTGATAGTGACATAAACATATCACCTGATGGAACCACGTTGTATATTAAACGTATGAAGCCAAAATTTGTTGGAAAACTTATGTGTGAAGTACGAAACGAAATGAAAAGACATATTTATAATATGCAGCTCTCAATCACGGGTGTCGGTAAGTAATGTTATTTATATTCATAAGATCATTTGATTCATCATCATCTTTAGGAGATAAACGATGGCTACAAGCTGACATAGATTGTATTAAACTAATGAAAAACTAAAAAAATATTACATTATCTTGCAGACGCTCCAAAGATTAATAAAAATTTGACAGAAATATCTGTCACAAAAGGATCCAATGCTAATATTCCGTGCAGGTAAACACTAATTTAAGTCCAGTATTAACCAAAAATTGTTTTTATGAAATATTTTAATGACAAGAAAAATTTCAGAATTTTAAAAGGGTATCCAAAACCTACGATTGAGTGGTTATTTAAAAATGAAAAGAAGGAATCATTTTCTCCGATTTCGAATAAATATTATGACAATTTAATAATTGACAAAGTGTCTTCCGACATGATTGGGACATACAAGTGTGTAGCTCGAAATGACATCAGCGAAGACTCTCATGTTATAGATTTACTTGTTGAATGTAAGTACAGTGTAGTAAAAGATAATAAAGTATATTTTTATTTAAAAGGATGTATGTCTCAGATTACTTTACGGCAATTTTAGATGCTCCAGTTATAAAGTCTACGAGAAATGTACAAATAATTAAAAATCACGGTGAAACTGTTACAATAGCGTGTCCAGTAGAAGGAGCGCCAATACCAGAAGTGACGTGGTTTCTGAATGAAACTATTTTAGAAGATGGTTATCCTTACCGTATTTACCGAAATAAAACTATAAGGTGTGAATTGATCTAAATTTTAAGTTTTCTTTTTGATTTAGTATTTTTCGCAAAAGAACTATTAATGTCAAAATCTTGCACCCTTGGTCTTGCTATGTGGGCCCATCTATCCAAATGATTCATGTTCACAAAATGATAAAATAAAAGATGGAAAATAGCACAGGTGTTTCGAGGTTGCTCTTGGCTATCCCTTAATATGAGGTACTATTGCTCTTAAACCACTTAGCTTATTATTTTATGTTCGGGAATTTAGTGAACGAACATTACATCCACGTACATTTAGAAGTTATTCAATTACAAAATCTATCTAGTAATGTTTACACAATATGACATCCTTTTACAGTTTTAAAGCTACTGTTAACAAAATTGAACTGTACACCTGTGAGGCAAAAAATAAATTGGGGACAGTTAGAAAAACTACTAACGTCTCAGTCTGCGGTAAGTTTTTTAAAATGAAGGGTTTTGTGTAATTCTTTGTTTGATTTTAATGTAATTACAGATTTTATACTCTAAATTTCACTTAACATTTATTTAAAAGATTGGATAGTGAGAATTTTAGTTATAATTTTCAGGTCCTTTGGTAATAATGATACATATCTATGGCTAGTTATTACAATTTTAGTAAAAAAAATTGAAGAATCATCATCTGTACTTAACACAGCACAGACCTGAGTTACTAGTTATTTTACTTTGTTTCCAGAACCTGTTACTGTAAATGTTCCTGAAGAAACAACATTAACAGTAAAGGTCGGAAGTAAACTACGCTTACTTTGTGAAGTTAAAGGCTACCCAACAGCAACAATAAAATGGACTTTTATAAACAGTACAAATACTGTAAAAGTGATGTATAAGACTAAGTAAGGTTTTAAGAAGTATTATAATCATTTATGTTATTTATTTTATAAATACTAAATTTAAAATTTTATTCCATCATAGGAATTTTGGGGTCGATGGTTCTTTAACAATACCAATGGTTCAGTTAATTGATAAAGGTCTATATATTTGCTCAGCGGAAAACTGCGGAGGTCACACCAACCTAACATATTCTGTGTTTCCTAAAGGTAATTGTTTTTAATAATTATATCACATTATAATGATTATTAAAAAATTTATGGGTTGGTAACAAATAACACAATAATATAAGCTTTATTAAGTTTTACATGTTTAGGCAAATGCTGGTGTCATATAATTTTTTAATGATGAAATGTTTGAATCACATTTAAAAACATTTTTATACGAGCATCTACCTAATCTTGATTATAATAATTAATTAAAATATTGCAATTCCAGCACCGCCATCAATAATAATTACAGCAAAAGAGAAAAAAATCGTTGCTGTTAATGGAGATAAAGTGCTAAGGATACCGTGTATAGTTTCCGGGGAGCCTAAACCTGAAATATTATGGAGAAAAGACGGTGATCTCTTAACTATAGGTTAGATTTGAATGTAACAGTTCTGTGATTAAATTAAGGTCAAAAAAGGAAATATGTTTACTGTTCGTGTATTTGTTTATAAATTTAATAAAGAAAAGATTTATTTGTTATTACACATCGTATCGTCAATAATTCGTTTAATGTAGATTTTTCACATCATTTCAGGAAATGAATGGTACTCTGTTGATTCAGACGAAACCTTGATTATTAAAAATATTAAACATACGTCAACAGGAACTTATGTTTGCGCGGCAAAAAATATTTATGGAATTGATTATGAAAAATATTTGGTCGAGGTTCAAAGTATGTATGCTTCTTCCGAAATCAAAGTGTACGAATAATAATTTTTTAAGAAATATCCATTTACTGTTTATATTTTAACGCCTTAATATAAAATATCATTACCGAAGTACTAATTAAAAAATTTGATTTATTGGTAATACAAAAATTTAATAATAAATAAGATTGTATTGCTACGTGAGTTTGTTTTGGTTCAAAAAATTTAACAACAAGGTATACTTAACGTTAAAGTTTTCCAAAAGAAAGAACATTCATTGTATTTTTTTTTTGTATATATGTATAATAAATGTGATTTAAAATGTTTGCAGATTATCCTAAGGAACTGGGTAAAACGAGTAAAATTTTAATAGAAAATAATCAAACTAAAGAAATAGAGTGCAATGTACCTCATACTGATACGGATCTAGTACGCTGGTACAAGGTGTAAATATTTTGTATTTTCTTTGGAAACCCCGTGCTTTGTTTATCTCTTTTTTATTCAACAGAACAACGAGACGAGTAACTCGTTCACCTCATGGTAAGTGATGCGCTTGCCCATAAAAACGAGGCGCTGGTTAATATCATATACACAGCACCAAATTGCGCTTGTCACATTGAGTTATAAGGCGTTAAGTCTCGTTACCGCAGTAATTTCACTGCCTTACAGCACTCTTCAAACCGAAACACAGTAATATTTAAAAATACTGTCTGACGTCTGCAATAGGAGCTGCGATGGCACCTATAGGGTATCTCGCAACTGAGACCTACCACCAGTAAATCTATCACCAATATCTCTACTTTAATTTACTAGCGGTTCTTTCCAAAAGGTTACTGAGGAAGTAATAATTCCAGGAAAGAACAAACTGATATCATTAATCGTAATAAATACAGCAAATATAATATTTTGCCTTTGTTCAGTAGAAACTAAAATGTTGACAGTAACAATTTTTAGTAATAATTTCTAGGGTCAAAGAAGAGTTGGAGAAAAAACATTAAAATTAACTAATGTTAAAAAATCGCAAAGTGGTTTTTACAAATGCCGTGTCAGCAATTTTTTCAAATCTTATACAGGTTGCGTAAATATCATAGTCGGTGAAAAGCCAAAATTTGTTTACAATCTGCCCATAGAAACTTTTTTGTTTGATGATATAAATAATTGCTTGAGTTGTGTAAACAGTGCTGTACCTAAAGCAGCGGTATGTAGTTTTTTTGTTATATAATCGTTTTAACTATTACTGTAAAATACTACATACAAAATTTTCCGTTATGTTTATTCTATAATTAATATTACACAGATCATATGGAGGCTAAATAAAAATAGAATATCTTACGACGACATGATATTTTGTTTTGAGAAAAAAGTTAGTAGCATTGGAGAATATGCTTGTATTGTTGAAAATGTTTTTGGGAAAATTGAAAGGAAGTTTACTGTAACAACTGACGGTAAGTACCCATATTATCATAATTACAAAAAAACTACAATTTTTCCTTAAATACTCATAAAGTACACATTTTCAGATTGCCTGTTAAATATACAAGTCGATTTCGATAAGTATCACCCACTTATACTAACAATGGGCTTCCAATTACCTAAGTTTTATGTTAAAGATGATCATTTAGCTATACCCCAAAATGAAAGTGTACAGTTTTTCTGCAATGGAGGATTTAACAAGTTTCCCGGAAACCATGTGAAAGGTACATGTTTGGAAAGTAAAAGTTTCAAAACACAAGAAATTTCTGTTGATTATCCAAAAGTAAAATGTAAAGAACCATTAGAACCACATATTGTTAAAACGAATGTAGCATGTACAAGCACAGATGATGGAGAATTTTATCAGATAGGTGTTTATGTGAAAGACTTTCTAGAGGTTTATAGAATATGCTATCATAAAGCACGAAAAATTCCTCTTTATGCTGAATATTCTTTGTCCCCTTGGGCAGCGGGAGCGAAGTCCGGAGCAGTAAAAACATGGTTCCATAAGGATAAAGTGAATTACAACATTACTGAAATGTATGATTGCAAAATACAGAAGAGCGACATGTCATTGATTTTGGGTAGGCCGTTTCATAATGAAGATAATTGGTGTTTTACCGCAAGGCAGTTAGTAAATGAAAAGGATGTACCACCAGGTTTTCCGCAAATATTGACACACAGTTACTTAAATATTATACCACATTGGAACTCTGATAACATGAAGGTGAGAATATATACCATAAAATAACAAAGTTTATATCTATGCTTCAAAATTCGTTATGAATCCAAGTTTTCAAATGGAATTTATCTTTTTTAACATTTAAAACTTATTATACACCTTATTACATGAGTATATAATCCGTATTAACTTGCTTTTATAAATACTTAGCTTTATAGATCTACTAATTGTATTATTTAATCTGTCTACATTACGAATATTTATTGGATGAAGTTGAAGTTGGAGAAGATGATAAAATACAACATCTAAATAAACACCTGCACGTTTAATTTTTTTTTATTCTAGAACTGGGATGCTTTAGAAAAACTGTTAAGAACCGTGACAAGAAAAAACAAACATCTAATTATACGAACTGGAATATCCCAAGAACTTCAGTTAAAAACGGTAACTTCGGACTCGAAAACTGTACATATCAAAGATAAAGCTGGTAATACAATGACTGTACCCGTTTTTTTGTGGAAGGTAATGTTATTTTAAATAATGAACAAAAATTAATAATAAGCACATAGATTAGTCATCAGACATCTGTTGTCTTTTCATGATAATTTTTACATCAATTAAATAGTTTTAAAATTTTATTGAACGCTTTTAATATTTCAAAATGTCTCGGAGAACTCAGAACTTTTAGTATTTGCTATTCAAGATTATTTTAAATAGTTAAAACATCGATTGAATTTTGTTAAGTATCAACAATATGAAATTATATTTCCCAGGTGATTACTGATACCGATCAGGGGGCATCTGTTGCGATCATTCAACTAAACCTACCCGACGCGCCAAAAGTAAATTTTCACGAATATATTATTTGTCCAGATATATGCGAAGAATTACATTGGATGAATGAAATTAATAAAAACTATTTCAATACTGGATTTATTTATTGTTGTTCAATTTTCGATTTCGAAAAAGCTTTCGGCTATCGATCTTTGTTCAGCAGAGGTTTCGCTAGGGTATTAAAAATTTTCCACTAGAATTGGATTTGAGAAATAAATATGATATAATTAAAATGGCTGCTTTATTTCATTGATGATATGTTTCTGAGAGTTCCTATAGATATATACTACTTTAATGTCTATTACTTCCAACGAACAGTATTGGATAAACATTACTGTATTCTTTTCTAAACAGCGTTATGCCTAGTAAAATTACAGTTGTATTAACATCTTATATATCCCAAATAAGAAGTGAAGTAAACCTTATTCTTAACCAAGACGAGAACAGGTCTCCGCTCTCCTTCGGGCTAATTATAAAAATAGATTCTAAATAAAGATACAAAATGTGTAACTAACTTAAAGTTATCATTGAAAAATGTTGTCTAATTATAGTAATAGGTAACTTTTTTATTTATTTGTCCCTAATAAATTTATTGTGTCATTTACAGGAACGATCGAAGTTGCAAATATTTTTTGTATTAAATATATTACATTGAATGTATTAAGTAAAACAATATTTGTATTTTATCGCGTTTATGACATATAATAATATATTACCCTCGTTACCTCGAGTGCTTTGCAAAACCCAATAAATAGAGTACATACAGCGCCTTTAATAATTAGTTTTAATCTGATCAGATCTTCGGCTGGTAGTAATACCCAACCATAACAGAACTTATAGATATAAAATAGAAAATGAGAAGCAAGGACTTAAGTCTAAGAGGTGATGCATGAAAGAAAAGCAGATATGTAAAGGAAATACAGAATGGAAGAAAATAAGGTTTGAAAGATGATAATGAAAATACACACAAAAAACTAAGATGTAAATAGAAAAATAATAAAATAGACAAAACAATAATACCGGCCCTTCATATCCGGGAGGACCTATTTTAAAAAACTACCTAACCGTCTTCTCTATTCCTTGCAAGGGTTTTAGGACGTTACCTATAATAATTATACAATATGTATTATACTCGTAAATTATATATTAGTTGCATATTGATTTAAAAGTTATGTAATGAGACCTGAACTTAATTATTGCAATTAATTTTTCTGAATACAAACCGTAAACAAAATTGAAATTGAAGTAAATATTTAAGTATTTATATTTATTTCGCTATTTATATTTCATAGTACGATTACCCGAATTGGGGTCGATAAGCTGGATTCATAGGTCAAAGTGGGTTTATTATTATAAAATAACACAGTGTAAATCGAATATTACTAGTGTTCTCGTAACGGGAAGTACAGTTGGTCGTGAAATATGTTGATGCAAATGTATCACTTTGTAACAATTCTACTTGTTACTAATGTTTTTGTGTCGGTGCGTAGTCAATCAGAAGAGGCAAAAGGAAGCCTTGCTTTTGCAATAGATGACACATCTAGTATGTGGGATGAAATAAACCAAGTGAAAGAGAAAACAAAACTAATATTCGAGACGATACTAGAATCTGCAGCATCTCAGATAAAGAACTTTGTATTGGTAACATTCAATGATCCCGGTGAGTTACTAAATGTTAACTATAACTTTTAATAATTTATCCTTGACTAACGTATTAATACTCCAATAAGTAGACTTTGGAGCTTATTGTTTAATCTAAAGATTAAGAAATTTTTTTAATTATTTTTTTGTTATTAAAAGCAAAACTGAGTTAAATAAAATGCATAACAAACAATGATAGCAAGCGTATCTTCTTATAACTACGCGAAATATTAACATCAAATACCTACATCATTATTATTAATCATTTTATAAAAAAATCATCGTGTATTTGTGTGTACAGTTTACTAAATTTCTTAAACCATTAAGAGAAATATAAATGTTACAGTTTTCAGACTAATCTAGCAATACTAAAATGGAATATAAATTTCTTTTAAATAAACTAACAACTATTATTAAAGAAATTACAGTTTCTTTTAATAAATTAATAGCTAGTAACCGTGAACTACAATAAAATGTTTATATTATAATATTGTTATTTTTTATTAAAGTGATAAAGGAAAGTTTTCCTCTCCGGGATTCCCGGTATGATAATAGTAATTGTTTTTACTGTTATTAAATGTATCAAGGCCAGGCCACTAATACTAATATAATACTTATATAATGTAATAACATGGGTAAAAAAGTTGTATACTGTTTATGATTAAAAATTCAGTCTTTATGCTATAGGTTTTATTAATTCAAAGATCGTAAGATATTTGGATTTTCTATTTCTATACATACGGAGGGCTCATTTAAAAAACTGACTCTCGTTTTAAAATAATGAATAATGCTGTTATGGCAGCAGATTAACAATAATATGATGTTAGCTAAAGAGGTACGCTACCGTCATCCAAACTTTACAACATGTCCTCCCAGAATCAAACTAAGAACCTTTGTGTTGGCATCAATGTCATTAAATTTCTATACCGTTCAAAATTTTTACTTTATAAAGACTTTGTAACAACGAAATCTTTAGATAAAAAAACGTAGTCTTGAGCATCATCACAAGCCAATGTACGTATACAAATCCGTTTATTATTAAATAAAGAAATTGATACATTATTGTTTATAATAATTCGACATACAAAAAGTTTCATTCTATTTATTCTGAATACGCCAATGAAATTAGTTATTAACCAATTAGCAATTTTGTATCGAGACCTTACCGTGTTTGGTTAAGAGGACGTGGTCATAACTGTATCAGCGCTGGATTTATTGGCTTGCAGTTGAATACAGAGGTATAGTTTTGAGGACAGATACATTGTGGAATTTGGATAATAAAAAACTACCATCAGTGTAAAGTTACCCAGAAATAACATAGAGATGTTCCAACAGATGTAGTGTGAGTCAATAGACCGAGAATGATCCAGAGCAGCACCCTTTACGAACTCAAATGACGGACAAGTGTTATCCTCAATATTCACTGTTTGAGAGTAGATGTAGTATTTCTGTTATTAAAACATAAACAACAGCACAATATTTATTAATATAACTTTACGAATGTTGCAATAACGAAGGATATTAATTATTTTAAAACTATTTTCCTCTTCACAGTGATAACATAAATTAAATATTGTTTATACAATGCCATTTTAGTGTGATTCATATAATTTGTTGACATTACAATTAAATGAAGTAAATAAAATTTTAACAGATCGTTTATAAAAGTAAAAGAAATCAAAAGAGTAAGAATACTCTTTTCTTCTTCTGGATAAATTAATTTAAGAATAATTTTACAAAATATTTTTGAAGTATCATCTTGTAGCAGTATAGTTTCCGTGTTAAATAATCCCAAGGGAAGGTTAAAACACATTTATTACAATTTTCGTGTAACAATCTTTCATTAACCGCTATGAATATATCCATTAAGATCTAATCAACTATATTATCATCATAAAGAATTGTATATATATATGACATATTTAATTTGATGTTACAAAGAAATTTGTTTATTTAATATCTCGATAATTCCAGTTGTTCAGCCTGCGATTGTTACAACTGACGAAAATGTATTTAGAAACGCCTTAAACTCCATATCCGTTCACGGTGGTGGTGACTGCCCAGAGATGTCGATGACGGGGATAGAAGTAACTTTGAAGAATACTCTCCCTGGGTCTTACGTATATGTATTTACTGACGCCTCTGCAAAAGATTATAGCAAATTTCCAGCAATCCAAAGATTAGCACAAAAACAACAAACACAAGTATTTATATCCTCATGATCGTTGTAAATTGTCTTAAGAAGGTACAAAATCTTCGATCTATTTTAAAGAACAAATAATTTCTTTACAGATTGTTTTTTTACTGACCGGCATGTGTGGAGGGGAATCAGACCTAGATTACAAAGTATATGTTGATTTAGCAGTCGCTACAGCAGGACATGTTTTTCACATTCAAAAAGATGAGGTTAAAGATGTAAGTCATTAAAAATTTAACTACCTTTTAATATAAAAAGTTAATACAGCTCGAATACGATTCAAGACGAGACAATTCGAGACGAAATGACGATTTATCGTCTAATGTTTTTTTGACTATAATGATATATGAGAAATAAATAATAAATAAGTAATATTTACTTTCAGATATTATCCTTCGTTATTGAAACTGTGAAAAATCGTAGAACGGTGATAACTGACGTAAAATTAAAACCTGGTTATAACAATACTATAAAGGTAATGTTAATTATATTATGCTTTTAAAATATGGTTTAAATTTAGACATAACTTATATTCAGATTTTTATACTTTTTTTTAGTTTCCTGTTGATGATGAAACAAAAAATCTACACATCGCTGTGTCAGGCAAAAAACCTGATTTAGAAGTTTACAAACCAGATGGAACTGAAGCTGAAACTTCTGATATATTTAAAAACGACAGAACTATTGTGAGAATATGTTAATTTTACGCGATTGGTAAAAAGTTGGTTTTACAACTAGTAGCTCTCAAAATTTTTAACTTTTAATTGATTTTACGAAGCCAGCTCTTATCTAATATTACGTGCCCGTTTGCGCTCCTTTTCACAGTCGTAATGGACTTAGATACGTAGTGAGAGAAGTGTCCGTATTACTATTTGTCGCATTCTGGGTTGGTAAGAATATTATTAAGGTAATCCCTGTCTATCGTAGAAGATTGCTAAATCTAAAAGTTCTTTAGAAACAAAATAAATGCTAAATGTTTGCTTGATATTTGCGTAATTTTTATGCGAGAGGACTTTTTGATGAAATGTTTGTCTCTACGCCTTTCTATGTTCAGTCCTAGCTATTGCTTTAATTCAATAACGTGTTAATGAAATCTCTATAGAATATATAGCAATTTATCGGTACTCTTTACGTTTGAACTGTCATAAAAGAATATCAAAAAACAAATTGATATCTAATGTGTTTGTATTATTATTAATATATTTCTGTTGAATATATTGAATATTTTATGGAATATTGCTCTATTAAATTTCTGTAATCTTTTGAAAGGTGGTGGAAGTTACTAAACCAGATCCAGGTAATTACACTGCCAAAGTAGGTAGTGAGACTGAAACAAGAGCTGTCGTAACCGGTGCCACCGATCTTAACTTTCAACATGGCTTTTCTCCTTTAAAACCAACTTCAATAAAAGGCACTGCCACCAGACCCATCCAAGGTAACTTCGATTAGACTGTGTAATTAATTGGTCACAATTCAGATTGTTTAAATTTTTAACACTTAAAATTACATTACAGGTTCCAATATTTATTTTATGTTACCATATTAAATAAGTAATATACAATAGTAAACGTATATAAATAACATGAACAACAATTTTTCATTGGCTATTATATGAAATGTAATAAATGTCCAAAAAAATCATAAAAATTAACTTAAAAACCCTTGAATATATGTAATTATTTTTATCAGTTTTTTAGTAATATCGTTGCGTTTACTAAATTATTTTACTATCCCTACCTTAGGACCGCTTACGCAGAATGAGCTCACTATCATTTGAAATCTTGAAATAGTAAGAGCAATCCGTAGAAGGTTGCTTTATTAAAGTATGGAACTTCTTTTTTTATTTTACCTAAATCTAGGAAATATTATATTTGTAGATAAATCATCATACTTGGCGATAGAAGTATCTAGTAAAGATAATGAAGTTGAACTTGAAACAATCGAATTATTGGACATGGAGGACAACGTTCTCGGTGTACGACCTTTGGAAAAAATCGGAAAGGATTTTTACGTGGCCGATAAAGCAAAGCCCCCCAACACTATGTTTAAAATAGCGGTAGATAAAACCTTGCCTTTTCAAATAATTACTTTTATTTCAAGTATATGTTAACCCATGTATCAAATATTTGTAGGTCAAAGGCTACATCAAAAAAACAAAAACACCAATAAGACGGTTATCGTTCACACCCATAGAGCCGCAATCACCGACAACAGGTAAGGTTATTTTTTAATTTTTATCAGACTTATATTGTATAAGGCAGAAGAATTACAGCATTTGTTATTTAATTTAAATTAAATAAGGATTTGTTAAGTTTCATGGAAATTTTAATCTTTCTTATCAAACCTAACTTCCAATCTTCTTAAAAACCATTATGAACTAATCTCTTTAAAGGTGGATATATTATAATTTGAAGCGCCGTACCTTCAATTAAAACTACTTTAACGTGTATTTTTTGTTTTAATGGTTTTTTGGATTGGAGATTTTAAATGTAATTCAAAAATCTTTTAGTTTTCGCCGGTAATAACTTAGGTTATTTGAGTTTAAGTCGTGATGCTATAAAAGCAATATTTTTCAAGTATCGGCTATGAAATTAGTTTCAATCAATGTAGAAGCGCTCACGCACTTAACCAAGACTTCTTGGTTAATGTTTACCACCTACTTTGAATAAACAAAAGAGATGTAAAAAAAATGTCACTAATAACAAATATGTATTAACTACTAAACTACACAACACACACTACAATTAGACCGAGATTAAAATATTTTAGAGGAAAAACCAATAAATAAAGCACCTACAGTAAGTATAATTGGAGATGATTTAAAAGAAGTTATGTATAATGATCCGCTACAGCTTCAATGCAAAGTAAACGGTTACCCAAAACCGACCGTTACATGGATAGACGAAACAACTGGTGCTGTTTTATCTGAATTGGTAAGTATTGTTGGTATCAGTATTATTAAATCAAATTAACCAGAAACTATACCTACGGTTTGAAACCATTACATTAAACATTAACATACAATTTTTGGAAAAGAAAACTGAGTATAGTTTCATTTCTTGTTCAATTACCACAGAAAGGCGTGGATGAGATGTAAGCTTGCATATTTAGAATATTCTGGTACATAATTAACATAGAATTGTATAAAAGACAGGAAAAGTAACGTTCTTACGGCGACAACTTTTAACATGGGGGCTTTACCTAGACTGGCAGATCGGAAGATTTTATTATTGACTAATTCAAAAAGCAATCGGTCAATCCATTTTATGAGTGTAATACATGAAGCACCATTGGTGGTTTACAAGCTAAGGGATAAATCTTCTAGTACTGTTTTTGAGCAAGCCTAAACCGTAACTTTATAAAATAACCTTGCAATTATCGTAAATCTTAACAACGATACAATTTCAGATAGAAGATGTAGATCTTCCCTATGACTATATTAGTGTACTTAATTTAGACGCAACAAAAACTAATACTTCATATCAATGTCGCGCTGTCAACGACTACGGCGAAGATAAAAAATCAGTTGATGTTAAAGCAATTCCTAAATTTATCGTCGTGAATGTATCGAAAGGTAAATATTATATATTGCATTAAATTCCAATTTTTCTTATCACAACTTCCAGAAACAGACAAACGAAGTAATTTAAACGTTAATATTTAAAATTTCATACGGATTACTAATATAACAGTTATTTAAATCTTTTCATGTCAGAAAACAGTTAAACCGCAGGTGCGGCCAGATAGAAACTGCATGCAGTCTAAACTTAAGCGATTAAATTTAAAAAAACTTTCAGACATGAGTCTGGATTATGAAGATGCGGGTGTTCTGTACTGCTTGATCGACGCGTCTCCACCACCTCAGATTACGTGGTATCTTAATGGAGATACAATGACAGAAGATGATGACATGGAAAAATCTGCAAACGGTTCTATTGTTACCATTAACAGTATGCAATCTAAGTATGAAGGAAAGTATATATGTGAAGCAAAAAATGAATTCGAAAGAAGAATTTTCTTTTTTAATCTTCTGATGACCGGTACAGGTAAAAACATTGTTGATAACTATAAACATGATGAAAAGAAATTAGGACTAGGACTAGGGAAAGGACTGTAATTTCTTTTTATGTTTTAGCTGCGCCTGTAATAGACGATTCTGTAGTAAGAGTGGAAGCTATTAAAAACGAAAGTATCAATATTCATTGCATGTAAGTGGTTTCCACTATAAACGTTTAATTTTGTCATAATTAATAAACATATAAGTAATAACACATTTCTAATTTTGTAGTGCAACGCAAGGTACTCCGCAACCAGAGATCCGATGGAGTTTTAAACAACATTCATCACAAGAATTCATACCAATCAGTGAATATTCAGACACTTTGAAAATAAATTACACGGATGTTCATAACGCAGGCACATACAAGTGCGAGGCTTTTAATATTTTTGGAGCAGATGAACACGAAGTTGAATTAGTTGTTAAATGTAAGCATTTAGAATTACATCGATTTTTATTACCTACCAGTTAATAATAATATATTAGTAAGACTAGTAAAGGTAGCTTAATTGTTATTGTGATTGAAAACGACCTGCCATTCGATAGAAGCAGGGGTTCGATTCAAACTGAATTTGAACATCGTAAGGAAACCATCATTTTCCATTAATAGCGCATTTCATATGTTTCGCCATCCGTTTCACCTGCATGATAGATATCTCTTGATGAATTTATCTATTAAATATTAGCCACTTCCGTTCATTCATTCTTATTCGGTGTATTATTTGGGACTTCTTTCCTATTCCGCTATAGCCAGCGGACAACTGACCTTTCGATTCCTCATTTCTACTAAGTTCCTGAACAATTTTCACTTTATGCTCGACTGCTCCGTTTCCATTTTCTTCTCTGATCTTTAGATCCACCAGTTATAAGGAATAAAAGGAAATTTATTAGAAGCGAAGATGGTCTTAGGGTGTTATTACCATGCGAAGTAGATGGAGTTCCTAAACCAACCGTAAAATGGTCACTCAATGGAAATATCATCAAGAGGTCATTACATCAAAGAATTTACAGGGACAACACTTTAAGGTTATTACTGTTTTATTATTATTGTAGCTGTATTGTGTTTGTAAACATATTGTAAAAAATTGTTAGAGTCCTGTGATATGCCCTTAACGTAAATAACTTAACGATATATCTTGTGAAAACATAGGCACCAGGTATATTTGTGAATTTAGTGTTTCTTTTTTCCATTTCTACCAGGATTTTAAAAGACGGTCACTTTTCAAATCAAATTAAGGTACGACAAAGCTTATAGCACAGACAAACACATGCTATTAGTACAGTTTGCGATGTTAATGTGTTTAACAATGATACTTCTATTTTTACAAAAAATTTAATGAAAAATATTTAAAATTTGTAATTATAAAAAACCATGAATTTACAGTTTTATAGCTAAAGTAAATAAATCAGGAAGTTATGTCTGCAATGCTGTTAATGAACTGGGATCTGATAGTGAAATTGTACAACTGGTCATTTTTGGTAAGACTACAGATTTTTTATATTTATTCAATTATAAATTAGCCACAATAATTTAAAAGAAAAGTCTTAAAAAGCTTACTATAATTAGTAACAACGAAGATTATTAATTAGATAGTTGGCTGGGTTAGTTTAATTATGTATTATTTACAATGATTTATCCGCATACTGGACAAACCCATGTAATACAAATAATTTGTAGTCTTTAAAATAAAGTAAGTCATTTATGAACTTACATTAATAAAGTTTTTTATTAATAATTAACATAAGTTATTTTACTTTTCAAAGAATATCTTCTGTTTTCATTTCGTCAAATTGCACTAATGTCTCTCTGGTATATTAATACGTTATACAGAAAAACGAATGATTTCGTTTATAGTACATGCTCTGTATTAAAGTCATAATTTTCAGGGCCAGTTAAAATTAACCCACCTGTCGAAAGCAATTTTGAAAAGCCCGTTGGAAGTTCTCTAACATTACCGTGTGAAGCAAATGGACATCCTAAGCCAACTATTAAATGGCTATTTATAAATAGTAACGAAACCAAAGCATTTAGGTTTGTAGTTTTTATACTTAACAAAAAATAGCATAATTTTGAGATCACATATTACTGGTAAACTATACATGACCAACTATCACGCTGTGTATTGACATGTCGTATGTTCTTGGTAACTATTTTTTTTTAAACTTACAACTTAGTAGTAGGAAAATAGTAGCAATAAAATTATTTAGAGCCAAATATTACTTATTTTAGTTTTACAAAATTGCTCCTAAACACGTAGTTATAATCGTTTACGTGCATGCTAAATAATTGAAATCTCTTCTCTGTGAATTAAAAGAAATATTCTTGCCAAAATTTTCCATACTTAATTCCCTATTGCGGTCTATCTTGTAACTCATCTATATAATTATCATGAACCGTCTGAATCTTATAACAAAGGCCCCGCCTTTGTTTTTTTTTAAAGATTATTTGTTTACTGTTTTCAGACCAAGTGATGTTACAGGTGCATTGCATCTAGAACGTTTGCAGTTAGAACAATCTGGTCATTATGTGTGCATAGCGAAAAATCCTATTGGATCAACAAATATTACTTATACACTAAAAGTCCTAGGTAAAATAAATATTACTAATGAGCATCCTACGTAAAAAAAAATCTTGTATTTGTCTACAGTTTTGCTCCATTTCCAAACATAAGCGAAAGCTTATTTTAAATAACGCGCTAATCTTTTATACTTTCCACATTTACTAAATATTTTTAATTTTATGTTTCTTCTTTTATGGATAGATACGCTTAATCACCTTTTTTTCTCTCGTGGGGAAATCGTGCATTGGATACTTTTCTGCCTAGTTATGCTGGACTCTTACCGCTTTACTACCTAGGCTTAAAGCTTTGTTAAAAAACAATAGCCAAGGCTTTATTTATTTCAAAAATTTCAGCTCCACCAGTTATTGAAAAGACTTCACTCCCAGAAAAATTTACAGCTGTTGCAGGCGATTTATTATTAAACCTTCCTTGTAAAGCCAGCGGGAACCCTAAACCAACGATAACATGGATAAAAGATGGTTTAAAAATACCCTCAGGTAATTAATTATGTGATATGGCACAGCAATTACATCAACTTCGACGGAAACCAGTACATGTTTATCTTTAGCGCTTTTTTTTCTTTATGGACGTGGCGAAGAGACAAGCAAAGCATTCACCTGACGGTAAGCGATAGGCTTCCTCATAACAACGTGGCGCTTAAAATGGTATACACAGTACCACATTGCGCTCACCTTGGGATGTAAGTTAAATCTACACATTTCTAGCGAATCTTTAATGCACAATTTTGTAGCTAATTATTGAAAAATTATAAGAAATAACTTAAATTTTTTTCACCTTTGTCCGCCACAAGGAACCGACTGGCATGATATTAAGGAAGATGGTACTCTTGTTATAAAAAACATTGATGATATATCTAATGGCGAATATTTCTGTATGGCCGAAAATTCTGTTGGAAATGACATTAAGTATGTTTACGTCGATGTTTTACGTAAGTAAAAACCACTTAACATTTATGTATCTTCTTTTTTCTCTTTTAATTTTATTTAAGTAACGCAATTCGCGTTGATTATTAAAGTACATAATATTTTTTAAGCGAAAATTAAATAAATTTATTAATCTTATTTTTTTTATCCATCACAGCATATCCAAAGCCAAGCCAAAGACCTAGTACTTTAAACGTGGAAGAAGGAGAATCGACTACAATAGAATGTGATATCCCACATAAGCGCAGTGATAAATTAAGGTGGTATAAGGTAAACTACTTAAAATTTCTTTTAAAATTACTAATAATGAAAAAAAAAGATGCATGCAGATGCATTACATTTTCTTCAATGTGGTAAAATGTTAAACTATGAAGATAAGAAGAAAAAAGAGATATATCACGAAAATGGTTGTTGTGTACTCATAAGGAAATTGACAAAAGACATAATGATAATTCAAATTTTATTTAGAAAGATTTAAATAATATCAATCAAACATCATATTTTTTTATTTACTTCATTTTTTAATTTATAATTGTACGCTAAATTCAAATAAATGTATCTTTACATATTTTTTTAAAAGGATTCAAAAATAGTAGCGATCGGCGAACTTAATTTGAAAGCTATCAAAAAATCTGACGAGGGATTGTACACGTGCCGTGTTAGTAGTTTTATAGGTTCTACTAGTACTTCTAAAATAGTAAAGGTTGGATATAAACCTACATTCATAACAGACGAAGAGGAGATAGTTGACTTCTACATGGATGTGGAAGCAAATCTATATTGTGGCGCAATCGCAGAACCCGTGCCAGAGGTGAACTTTGCCATTATTGACAATAATATAGGTTTTAAAAATAGTCTTCTTTATTTTACCTTTCTTTTAAAGGATTTTTTCTTTAAAATTGCTTTCCTTGTCAACATATTTCTAAAACATTTCTTTTTGTAGCGTTCTGATAATAGTATTAAAATTGAGAACACATTGAAAACGACGCTTTATATAAAAATGTTAAAGAGAGCAACTAAACAAAATGTATTTACATAATCAATCTGCAAGTTCATTATTTTTTCATAGGTATCTTGGTGGCATAACGGCAAAAATATAAATTTCTCCGGCATGATATACAACTTCAGGATGTCTCTTAGCGATCTGGGACAATACTCGTGTGTAATAAGCAATCGCTTTGGAACTATCACTCGTAACTTTCAAGTCATCAGTAACGGTTTGTTAAGATAACTTATCATTTAACTAATGTAAAGGTCAATATTGTTTTATTGACTTTATCTCTCATTGCAGAGTGCTTACTAAACCTTACAATGGACGTTGACTCGCCTACCGTTTCTTCGATTGATATACGATCTGATAATTTCGAAAACAATGTTTTACATATTCCTAGAGAAGATTTCTTAACATTGTTTTGCCCAAGTGGATTTGTTAACTTTCCGGGAACTGAAATAGAAGCAATATGCATTAAAGAGTCTGTGTTGGAAATAAATCATAATTTTGTCAATTTCTCTGATATTAAGTGCAATGATGCAACACCTGTGACAAAAAGAACCGGTAAACGCTGTGCTCGAGGGAATACAGAAATAATCAAAATTGGTCTGGAAACAGCTGGTCCATTTAAAGAACTTTACGAAATCTGTTACGATAACGGTAAAAACATACCCGTATACTCAACAAATCGCCTCAAAAGATTTTTATCTGATCAAGATCCAAAAAAAGATATCAAATGGTTTGATAGTGATTTAGTTAGATATAATTATGATGATTTATATGATTGTTCTAACCAAATGCGTTCACTTTACTCGTATTCTATAAGACCGCTGAAAAGTGGCACTAAATGCTGTTTCGCTAAGAGGCAATTAGTTAATACAAATGACATTTCGCCCGGTTTATCACAAATTGCTGCCTATAGTAATTTAAATTTAGTTCCACATTGGAGTACTTGTGGGACCAAAGTAAGTACATTTTTATTTAACTAACATTAATATAAATTTTTAATAGGAAAATCTAAAATTTTTATCTTTATATCAGAACTGGGATGACTTAGAGAAGAGAATAAGAGCTTTAGCGAAGCCTCTGGACCGAGAACTTGTTGTAAGGACAGGTACTTCTGGACAACTTCAGTTACCTACAAATTCATCAAAGGCACTTGTTTTCTTACACGACAGAGATAATAAGAGACAACCAATTCCAATGTTTCTATGGAAGGTGGGTATGGTTATAGTATTTAGAAGAAACAGATCTTTACACTTTATTTGTGTTATTTATGCATATTATTTTGTACTAAAAGAAATATCAACACAATTTTTTAAATAACTGATACGAATTGTTTACATTCTAGTAAATTCAAAATTGATTTTAAAAAATTATTGCTTTGTAGGTGGTTCAAGATGAATATACTAAATCATCAGTTGCTATCATTCAAGTGAACGTTCCAGACTTGAGACAATCTGAGGCTTATGGCTACATGCTCTGTAGAGACATATGCAACGATATCGAATGGATGAGGAGTCCTGAATGGCGGAATGTTAAAAAGGGTTACACTTACTGTTGTACCATAACTGATTTTGAATCGGCTTTTGGTTTCAAATATTTGTTTAGTTACGGAATGGAAGGAATTTTAACCGATATTTCCTTGATTCCTAAACATTCTCTTTCTTAAAATATGAACGTTCAGTGCTTAATTTTGTAATAAAATGTTTAATTGCAGTCTTTTATTTTTTAAAGAAATAGATGATGAATATTTTTCATCAACATAAAAATTTTAAAATTTAGAGGACTTAATTCCGAAGGTGGGTTACATAAATATTATCATAATGCTTTTTTCAGCTGCCCTATAAAACGCTTCTTAGCGCCTATATATTTCAAATAGCAAATTTTATTTTAAACGTCGTTGCAACTTATTCTTTCAATTCAAGAATTTCGGTACTATAATAACTTTTAATACCGGTTTTTCTATGTCTTAAGTTTCAATCACTATCTTTTTATCAATATAGTTATAAATGTTAAAAAAGCAGTTTGTTATCTGGTCACAAAACACATTTTGTTCCCTTTCTATCAAAAGACAATTTATCTTAATATTTTGTATTTAATTTCAAGTAATATTAGTACAATTTTTTCAAAAAAGCTAGGTTTTCATCCATTTGCCGTGACGCAAACGCATTGCAAAAATACTAATTAACAAGAGAACAATGATGACCTATCTAAAAAAATTTGCGGCTAAATATTAAATGCCAAGTAACGATAATCACGTCGAGAGAAGAATAACTTAAATAGTACTTTAAAAGTTCAACTTTGCGGCAGAGTTCAGGGACTCATGTTTGTTTCTGACATGTTACAAAATCATAGCTGAATGGTAATGATATTTTTATGATGTACAAATGATCGCTTTATGACCTCATATTGTTTAAAAACTTAAAAATGTTTGACTAAATGGAAGAGCATTTTATCAACACAGTTAAAGTTTATTTATTTATTAGTTCTTTGTAGTAAACTAATTAACTTACTTTATAGGGTATTTCGTTATTTGCTACCTGTTAACCTTATGTGTGGTGAGATTATGAATTACAGCAAAAAATGTGCTAAAAGTTATTTAATTATTGTCGTCATCAACCGATAGACCCACATGTATTTGCATATGTATATGTGAGATGGACCAATCAATGTGGAAATATATTGATGATGATATTGATTAAATAGAAACTGAAAGGAAACCCTTATTAGAAATCAACAAACGAAAAAGTTATCATTTCCTTCCCTGAACATAAATAAAATAAATTATGCAAGTAAATAGAATTCTTTACCATTTTCGTTTCGATACTTGATTGCTATTCCTGAACATAGGGATCCCTAAAAAGTTGTCACTTTAGCACTGGTTGCCGCAATTTATTAAGATAGACGTTTATCTTTCCTTACAATAAATCGTGCCATATATTATATATAGATTTTATGACATTTTAGGAAAAGGATGAATTGGCTGTAGTATCATGATACCTCATACCATATTTACCCACACAAACAGCAATACACATAAAACATTCAAGACTAAAATTAACAAGTCTAAAATTAAATACAGGTATTTAAACAAGTTAAAGGCATGTACAGCAATTTTACAAACAACCGAAAAATAGGATAATTCTATACAAATAGATAATTTTTTTTGTTCCACATGGAGAATATTTAATTAATTATGAAACAAATTAGTCAAAAGGTCAAAACATACGAGGACCTCTGTCACAATAGAGCGTGATTCTTGAATATTACTCATTGTAAGTCAACGCCACTTATGTTTCGGCATAACAGCTTCAGCGAATTCTCTCTGAACCGTTACCGCTAATGTTTAGTTTATGGTCTTTTAAAGGTCAGTCTTTGTGCCGTGAGGTCTCCGTTACCAATTTAATATTATCTCATTGCCTAAATAGCAATATTTAAAATAGCAAATTTTCCTGACGTATGTCTTAATTTGTGATAACAATATTCATACTTTAATTATTTTATTTATTTATTTATTCTTTATGTACACTTACACGTATATATATATATATAATAATACTAATTTAATAAAA
>DWLS01000853.1:0-25959 GCA_018246255.1 Pachliopta kotzebuea
AAGCCTTGCTTTGAAAAATTTCAGAGGTGAGCTCTGAGAATATATTATGAACGTAAGGATTACTTCACACTTTGTATGCTATGTCCTGTCACATTATAATTTGATTAGATATATTAATACCATTACAAATTACCAAAAAGGTAATAGAGAGGGGTTATTATTTGCATATTTCTCCCGCCTCTTAAACAGCTCTAGTTAGATTTGCTTGCTCGAGTTAGATTTGTTTTGCTTTTATTCTAGTAATAAAATCAGTTTCCTCCGCTGTTTCAGAAGCTATAACTATGCTAGTTTATTTCTCGAACAGAGAAGGAGAATATCTTTTTGGACTAGAAAGCCTATTTAATTTTCTTACTATCTGTCACAAATAGACCTACCAAGTGCAGGCTTAACAATTTTTTTAGATACAATAGATTAATAAACATGTTTTGGAAGTTATTGGCTAGCACTTGTATTTAACTAGTAGAGGATTTTCCTGTCTAAGGAATAGACTATCACAACGCCTATTTATATCAAGCAGTAGTGTGATAACCTTACTGTTCTCCTATTTTAAGATTTTCACTGGTGACAGGTCTCTGTTGCCCGAGACCATCTAGGTAGATATCACCGTAGCTTCTGTTTCTACCACCAAATAGTAATGTGAAAACATGCCTGGTTTCCGGTTTGAAGAGTGCTGTATGTCAGTGAAATTACTGGGGCGAGGAGACTATCTCAAGGTGATGAGTCGCGTGGTGCTGTGTATACTATCTTAATTAGCGCCGTGGTGTTATGGGCAAGCGTATCGCTTCCCGACAGGTTTATGCCTTCCTCCTCTCGTTGACTAAGAGTTTAAAAAAAGTGTAGCAAATTAAAGTAAATTAAACAATCTTTTCTGATGTATGTATAATGTAATTATTCTAACTGGCACCATTTTTTAATGAATAGACATTACTAACTATATATACTTTTGTCCATCCCATGGCTTAGTTGGTTAAAAAAATAAATAGCCACAGCAAAAGACAAACTTAAAAGGAAATTTAGGTATACTCCGACTAAAGTTTTGTTTATTTGAGCGAATTAGTTAGCAACTTAATTAGTTAATTAGATAACACGTGATCTTTGCTGCTTGGCACCGATGAACTTCAGCTACAGAGTAAACTATCCGGTTATCGACAAACATCTTGTTTGAACTCCGCCACACAACGCTCATGTTGCAAAATATAGTTAACATTTTGATAATGGTTATGTTATTACGTAACCTAATAATCTTCGGTTGTGTTATTAATGCTCATTATAACTTGTTTAACTGACATCTGAAATATTGTTTTGTTATTTTGGTAGTTGTACTTGTATGTGCCTTAAAGTATTTAACAGATTCTTTGAAAAGTTTTTCAAGCAAGTTTGTTGTTGAAAAAGTCAGTTTAGCTGTTTCAAGATAGACCTCTTGCTATAGCGTATAACTATCAATTAAATTTACTGGTGTTAAGTCTCTGTTTACTGGTGGTAGGTCTTTGTTGCCGGTGACCGTCTCTAAGTAAGTACCACCACAGCTCTTATGCAGTCAACAAACAGTAATGTGCAAACAATACTGTGTTCCGCTTTATGCTGTATGCTGGTGAAGTTACTAGGATAACCAGAATTAACACCCTGTTTCTTAACGAAACGAACGCAATGTGGTGCTGTGTATACCATCTTAATCAGCATCATGTTATTATGGGCGAGCGTATCACTTACCATCAGGCCTAGCTCGTCTCGTTGGGTGATGATTAAAAAAAAATTAACAATGTTTATACAGTAATATAAAATTTGAAAGTTGTTAATAAATTTGTTCTAAGCTATTTTATCTTTTTTATGCTACGTGGCGACGATACAAGCAAGTCTTCTAATGGTAAGTAATACCCATAACAACGTGGCGCTGATGAAGATGACATAGCTCCACATTGCGCTCGTAGCCTAGAGACGTACGATAATAAGTCTCATTACCCCTAATAATTGTACAACAGCACCATTCAAACCGAAATATACTAAAGTTTGCATATTACTGTTTGGCTGTAGAAATAAGAGTTGCGGTTGTATTTACCTAGTTGGTCCCCGGCAACAGACCTATCGCCAGTTAGTACTTAACGGATTTCAATATATTTGATTCTACGAGAAGGGATCAAAAAGTAGTGAGAATGATATAGAATATAAAGAATATTGATTACTTAATTATTTATTATATATCTTACCAAGGGGTACATATATCGTTCTCGCTACGTTTTGAACCCTCCTAGATATTCTAGTTATCAATATTCTACATTTAAAAATCAATACTGTGTCATCATCAAATATATTTTACAGATTAAATAGTCTGCTTAGTACATAATTTATTAAACTTTAATAGTATTTATTAACGTAGAAAAATATGATTATGATTTTTACTTTCTTCTCTTGCTTTTAAATATTTTTCATTTCGCGATTGCGTTCCGGCATTTTTTTTTTTGCTTTTAGCCCAGTAATAAAATCAGTTTTCCCGTTTACGCTGAGAGCTATAATTGAGCTAGTTTATTTGTTGCACGTAAAAAGGAGCTATTTTTTTAGGTTCAAAAGGCTTTTTGAAAATGTTGGTTGCACAATTTGTAAAATGTTGATGTTTAAATTACATTCTTCATAATCAGCTGATACCACGTCCACTGCTGGCTTAGCTTTTATAACTTAAGATTTTGATGTATTACTTGTAACGTGCTACCGTGGTAGATCACTGCGGAAACCATGTAAGGACTAAACTTTACTGTGTTTTGTCTTAAAAGACGCTGTAGTTAGTAAACTCATTGTAAGTTACTAGATTTAGCAAGGCGTTGACCTGATGGTAAATGATAAGCTTGCCCATAATAACCAGGTGTTTTTTTTAAGTATTATAACCACGCGTTTTAATACATGGTAAAGCATATAATATTAGTTAATGTTATAATGACTGAACATAAATTAAAAAATTTGTTGGAGCAGGCCGGTTTCGAACCCGTATCTTCGGAAGGCTGGCGTTCAAACCACTAGGATATCATGACTTACGCGGCGCTGGTTTCGATAGTATACACAGCACCACATTACGCTCTTCACCTTGAGACGTAAGATGTAAGGTCCCGTTACCACAGTAATTTCACCGGCATACAGCTCCCTTTAAACTGGAACACAGTAATGTTTGAACAGTATTGTTTGTCGGATGCAACAGGAGCTGCGATAGTACCTACCTAGATGATCTGAGGCAACAAAGACCTTGCACTTTATTAACAATGTAAGCCAAAAATAAAAAAAAATAGTCAATTACAATCTGCGAGGCGACAGAAAGATACATTTCTTTTTCTTCTGTAAAAACTTTTAATCACTTATTTTTGTGATGGTTGTTAATAAAAGAAATCGTTAATGGTAACCTTTAATGTGTTCCGAAGACGATTTGAAAGAAACTTTTGATTTCGATTTGTTGGCAACTTGCCGGGCTAGTCGATTTTGTGCAAGTCACACGATTTGATGAAACTACACCCTTCTTTAATTCCACACTACCAAAAAGTAGGTCAACTAACATTAATTGTTTTAACCCCGATAACCTTTTTCGTTCGACAAACATTCACCGGATAGTAAGCTATAAGCTCGTCCGCAATGATAGGGTGCTAGTTAAATTTTTTTTATCATTCACTTTAGTTATGACGGACAAAGGATTATCTATCTAATTTTAGTTTTGCGATTTTGTTTCATATCCATTTACCTATTTCTTTCTTGCATTCTCTCTTTCTTACTTTCATCTTTCAAAAATAAAATACTAACATAGTTTTTAAGATTTTTACTAACATAATATGGATCTTCGTTATCCGGAAATAAAGAGTTTTTATTTTTATTTTAATGAAACATTCCATTTCCTTCTTGCATACTTTCTGCTTAATGAGATAGTAGTTAAAATTATTCTTCTTCTTATAGTGCCTTCCTGTTACTGGAAATTAGCCGTCCGGTTGGAGAAATTATTTCGATCTAAAATTATTACAGAGCACTAAATTGTTATTCCTCTCATGACCTTTGATTGACACTGAGAAGGAGTCAGTTGACCAAATAATGATTAGAAGGCGAGTAAGGAGCTTCCAGGACCTACCGGAAGAAGAGTATATAGAAGCACTTTTCACAATTCTCCGTAAAAAGCAAAAAGTTATTCTACATCCTGAGTGTATAGACAGCTATATAAAATATCTTGTACACTTAACAAATTTTCAATTATTATTATCAGAGAGAAGGTACTGCCATAGCTGCTTATATAAGTCTTTCCCAAGGATCTACATCCCACTGATCATCTTCGACATCACCGACCATCACGGTCTTGCGCTACACGCGAACGCCTTCCCATAACTATACCAAGTCGTTAGCTGACTTTCTAAAGAAGTCTACTGAATTTCCTCATTATTATATTTGGTTATTCGTAGATTTTGAAACAAAACAAATCGGATCCGATTCGAAACACTTCTGAATACAAAACAATCCTATCACGTATCCATTGGTTAAAGTAAACAGTGCTGGGCTAACTGGAGTAGTGCATCATTACCATCGGTTACAGACTCGAATCAATCGTGCCAGAAAAAATAATTCTTGACATATTCTCGAAATTTGATAACTGAACTCAAAATAGTATCCAAATATTAGTAAATACTACATTGTTTGAATAGCGCTGAAGTTATTGGAATCACAGAAAAACGAAACTTTACAATCTATATCTCAAGATTACGGGCACTAATTAGTCCGTTGTAACCATCATATATGTGGACATATACTCCTGGCTGCCTGAATTTGTCGGTACTATACGGAGAAGGTTTTTAGAAACTGCTTCATAAATACCCAGAGCTTTTACAGCATAAAAGAAAGGCAAAGATTTTTCTGTTGGAGATCCCCCAACCTTACAACGTTAAGAACTTCATCCGAGGGTGTTTTATTGAGCAAAAATTTTTACTTTCCACAGAAAGAAAATCTCAAAAATATCCTCAATCCATCAGATAAAACGAAGGAAAAGATCAATTTCTCTTCCATTATCCTATCCACATAATTTAAAGGAATTATAATATTCAATAGATAATAAAGCGAGTTAAAATAGTTACAGTAAATACTGTTGCATACACAATTTAGTTAGAACATATCTAAACATATGTTACTTAGTTGGAAATGCACTAAGTTTGCACATCTTGTTTATATTTAACGAGAAAATGGTCATGAATTTACTTTAATTAATGTGAATGTATGATTAGGATAATTTTACTAACATTTTCAATCACATCAGTCTCATGGCGCAATATTATTTCATGTAAACATCTTAAGTAACGAAAGGTTCAAGACAGAAAATAGAGAACATATTGATTAGATATTTCAAGTAAAGGCAATGGTACTAGCTATGTTTTACTTCACGATAAGTATTACATTGAATAAGATGTTAATTAAGTTACAGACATAGTAAGGGGGCTAATAAAACACAAAATCCTTTTACATATTCCCAAACTCTCGAAAAGTAGTTTTATTGTAAGTATTATGCTTGTGTTATTGCCTATATGTATACGTTTTATAAATAGCAGCAACTTGCTTTATCCTCCTCTATTTAAGGAGGAATTATACTCAATAATCCTTGAGACTAGAGCGAAAAAGTATACCGCCATTTACTGCTTCGTCAGAACCTAATTAATAACCTTGCAGATAGCACCATAGCTGAAAGAAGTCGTGTGGAATATACTATCTGCTACCCAATCCATTTGGATGTGATAACCACCACTATAGCATGAAGTTGTTCCCACCAATCGGCGTTGGGCCAGCGTAGTAGGAGATGGCTCTTATAACCCCAATATTGAGAGTGGCTTATATCTAGCAGTGGACGTCTGGACGTCTATTCGCTGAGGAAGTTGGCAAGGGAGAAACAAAAAAGAACAGGTTCCTCTTACTTTATAACACACCAGATCCGTGTACAGATTTATATAATATTTCAATAGAAGTTACATATTTGGATGTTTGCTTAAAATTGTTTAATTTACTTTTATATAATTCCCAATTTGAAGTAATACGAATGTGGTACAGAAATGTTCCGCCAAATACAACTACAGTTTTAATTCCGTACCCGTCCACAAGTCCGGCATAACCTCAGTCCCTGCAGAGACCGTCCAATTTAAAGCAACTATTTAGATGTCAATATTCCAGAAACTTCCGTAAATTCTCTTGAAAACTAGTGCCACTAACTAAACTTGTGGTCCTAACTTGCTAAACTTTAGTTGTCACTACTTTAAAACTTCCGTGAGCCTTGTACCTTGTACAACAAGTACTGCTTTGATTTGTAACAGAATAGGATATTTACATATATAATATATTTATTTTAATATTCTTTAGTATCTTTTCTGTAAATTACTAAAAATAAAGATAGTCTTAATGTTATGTTAGAAGAATAAATAATATCTTGCTATTAACATCCATCACGAAAAGTCCTAAATTATTCGGTAATGTCTTGTCTGTTTTAATAACGTTCCTTGGGAGAGATCTGTGTCCATAATTAAAAGGTGTAGACTGCAGATGATGACAATGATGATCTTCTCTGTGCCTTGTACTTCTTAAATTTTGGGACTTGTTTTTCTGATAGCTACTATTTTAAGATATTCTTGGTGTCAGGGTTTTTTTGCACCCTGATTTCCTATCCCTAACATTACTTTCAACATATAAGAGCCAGAGTATTCTGGGTATGCTTTTCGCTCCGTCTTAGTGGTCATTACTTAGCATCGTGTTAAATTAAGATCATTTATTAGGCCATGGGTAAACGCAAAGATGAGTAAAAACTTCTAAAGAAAAGCTCTATTATTTTTTCATTCGGCTCGACGACGAGACTAGAAAAGCATTCACCTGGTGGTAAGTGATACGTCTGCCTATAACAACGTAACGCTGGTTAGATGGTGTATATAGCACCACATTGCCCTCGTCGCTTTGAGATGTTCGATGTTAAGTCTCATTACCCCAGTAATTTTACTACAGCACTCTTCAAACCGGAACACAGTAATGTTTGCACATTACTATTTTGCGGCAGAAATAGGAGCTGCGATGGCCTACCTACACGGTCTCCGGTAACGAAGAGCTACCACCAGTAAAATAGCTGATGTTATTTGCATCAGAAGCCTTTCAAACAACATATCACAGCCTTTGTACCACCTTGCTGGCGGTAGTTTGCCAACAATACCTGATCTGATGGATACCGCGTCTTTTTACATTTTGACCCGTAGACATGCATAGAGCGGGCCAATTTATGACCATCGTTACAAAAGATTCGCTCCATTCTCCCACAAAGGCAGTGGCGCTTTCGTACTTATTCTCTTTGTTTAGTATTCATCGCCCGTTTCTTCCGCGTGTTGTATTACTTTAGCAATCGGCGTTTGTACCTCAACATTTTCTCCTTTAACATTTCTATAGTCTAATGTAACTGGTTCACTGAGAGATATAAAGTAAAGTAATGGATACGAATACCATCAGTTAGTAGTAGCAGTAGACTGATACAGTTTTATCTCTAAATTTCGGTTTGAAAAACTTCATAGTGATTATGATATTAAAAGATAATGTAAAAGTATTATTAAGAATAACAGTTTCTGACACTTTAAATTAAACTTAAAATCGACCTTAAAGTTTAAGCTTTTTTTGAAAAAGATTCATAATAATGTCTGTTTAATAAAGAGTAGAAAAAAATTCTCATTATGTATGTACATAATCGTTGAAACTAATCATCGACCGAATATCGATATTAACAAATAATGATGACGATGTACATAATGAAAACTAGTTTTAAATACAAAATTAATTTAACACCGTAATCGATCACTGCAAAAAGAAGCAGACTTTTCTGGCAGTTAATCTCTCAAAATGATCTAGACGACATATAAATTTAAGTTATTGATATATACAGAAATACTTCATCATGCCTCAATACGACAATCTTTTTTTTATTCGGCCAAGCGGCGAAACTAACAAATCGTTCAAATGATGATAAGTGATACGTTTGCCTATAACAATTCGGAGCTGGTTTAGATGATATACACAGCATCATCTAGAGCTCGTAGTCTTAAGGCGTAAGGTGTTAAATCACGTTACTCCAGTAATTTCACTAGCATACAGCACGTTTCAAACCGGAACACAGCAATGTTTGCACTATACTATTTGGCGGTAGAAATAGGAGCTGCGGTGGTTCCTTACCAGACGGTCTCCGGGAATAATGAACTTCCACCAGTACACTGTTCTCAATGAATAATATGTACTTATTCCAACGATCACCTCGTCCTGGCATAATTTTTTTTTAAACATGTTACGCAGACAATCACACTATATAATAAGTAATATCGTTATGACATCTGTATTGCTAGTCTTTAGTATAGAAGATAAGTCTTCTCTTTTAGGTTATTTATTTTGTATTGTTCCCCATGGTTTGTATAGATCAGGGCTCATCTATCATAGTTAATTCTAAATTTCAATTTATTTCCTTTTCTCTATTTTCTTCTTATTTTATATGTTGTTTACAAAGCATCGTTGTATTTTATAGAAGATCAAGGAGCATTTCGCAATGCACCGAGGATGACCACCTGATGATTTTAGTGGGTATAAATCCCACATAACCCTGACTTCCCTCAAGAAGCAGGGTACCTTTAGAGGATTTCCCCGCGACTAAAAAAAGGTTGTTTAGCAAATCTATATTACATAAAGTTGTCTATTTTGATTTATTCGAGACAAAACTAAACTTATTCGGTAGACGAGGTGCCAGGGTGCCAGACGGCGGCATTAGTTACAGCTATCTACATCGCGATACTTCGGTAATTGCAATAGAGAACGTTGCGCGCAATAAATCTAAACGGTACCCTATCTGCATTCTGCTGTAATCGCGTTCTATTCGCGTCCGCTGCGCAGTAAATTTAATTTATAATAAGCATATTAAGCAGTGAAGAAAATATTACAATAATAAACGCTGTCTGAGTAACGCCGTTTCTCTCACTGTCAATTTTGCGATATACCAAAGTCGGTATTCAAATTTTGCTCGTCTAGAATCGGAAGTACATAAAGAAATATTTTTTAATGAGGATTACTTCAAGAAACATATCAAAACAAACACCGTTAAAGTACTTAGTGACTTTTGGTTCAACTTCCACTTGGCCGGTTATACCGGAAGTACATATAAATAGTAAGTTTTACACGAGGATTATATTTGTATAATAATAAGATAAAAAATATGCACAGTTATAACACACATAGTTATGTGACTTTCGGCATCACTTCCGTTTGGTCCACCGAAACTGAATATGGCTAAGAACCATCTCCATACCCACCTCAATATTAATGCCAAGTTTAATTATGGTCGGCTTTCTGTTTGGTCAGGGCACGACCGCAACGAAATTCGGATACACACACTTGACTAAATCATAGTCAATGCAAAATTAACAATAATAACTACATAAGGATACTATATATATGTAAATATATAGCAATGTTTTTTTGTTACTTAAATTCATGAAAGTAGCTGCGGGAAACCAAAATGTACCAAACTGTGTTTTCGTAGATATGAGAATACTTCCTTATGATAAAAACTTTTAAGTTCCCGCAGAATATAGACAATAGAGAGGTCTATTTATTATAATCATAGTATATTTTTTTGGTCAAACACAAATGCGTGCTTCAACAAAGTATTAATTTAAAAGGCTGGTTCGAAATCATCTAATTTAGACATACGTAGTGTAGTATTTTCATTATTTACGTGTATATATATATATGTCTGTACATATGTCTCATGTATTTTTAATAGTTATATACTATACATATTTAAGTGTAATTATTTATTGTATGGTTGGTATCATTATTTCTATAATTCATTTATGCTTTAGTATTTACCACAACATCCCACCTCTCCAAAGGTTGGCCAGTAGAATGCCTACTGGCATTAAGCCTGCCTTTTGCAGACCTGATTTTGTTAAAGGTCTTACAATAAAGTATTTAAAAAAAATACATACAACCACAAACAAGTAAAGAACTATTATGAAGAATTCAATAAAGAACTTATCGTGCTGTAAAAGTTTAATAAATTTTCATTAATTATAACTCTTCTGTAATAAATTTGAGTTATTAATGAAATTTACCGATACCGTAACCTATCTTAGGCTATTACTTCAGAGGTTAAGTCATAAATTAAAGTAAATTAAGTTTTGTACTCCAGCGGGTAGTCCACATGATTTCCCGGGGTGTTAATATCAGTATATGAAGGTTAAGAGGTCGCGCGTGTTTGTATTTAAAGTACTCCTTAAACTGCTTCTTAATCATGGGCTACTTTATGATTAAATTTTAATCTATAGATTTATCTATTATGGATCTTAATTTCACATGGTTTTAAAGGACAGTGATGCCTTGAATATTGAACTGTGATCACCCGTAATACTCTGGATAACACATGTTCAGAGCGGGAATACAGAAATGCTATTTATTTACGATACAGATTTTTCTTGAAGTAGTAAGTCAAAGTTTGTGTATTGTTATTTATAGTAGTTTAATTATTGCTAACAAGATCGCGCAAACTTACTATATGAAGGTTGTAACTAGAAAGATTTGAAAACTATCTACAACCATATAAACTATTCTACAACCTATGTTCTCTCTTAGAAGTAGAGGCCTTATTGTAAAGAAGAAGCTTCCAATAATTTTCATAAAAATACTCCGTTTATGTTATTTACATAACAATCATATTTTTGATGGTTTTATACAAAAAATTAATTGAATGAATATTTAAGTTTAAGCAAAAGATATTTAATCAGAAATATTTACTACAGCACAAAATGTTTATGAATTCATAAGCTTTTCCGAGTTAATCAAGAAGTAAACAATTTTGCATGGAAAAAATAAAAAATTGAAGCGTACTCCCGTCGTCAACAAATAGAGTTAAAGGCAAATACGTAAATGTTCGTTGAAAATTAAAAATATTAAAGCACCCGCGTAAAAGAACAACTAAATAAATATTCGTTATATACGAAGCTTTGCTTATTCCGTTCTAGAATTTTCCAATACATTTCTAAATTTAAGATTGCAGTACTGGAATATTTTACAGCAACTGATTCAATCAATAAGCCTTTTTAGTGTTTCGGTTTTGCATTGTAATAACTAGTGTAACATCGTATTTCCTGAATAGACCGACAAGCTTGAAAATTAGAGACAAAGTTCCAATTTAAACAAGAACATTCTATTTTTTGATGGTGGTTAAAAAAGAAACCATAAAAATGTTGTACCAAGTCATAACAAAGACAAAATGCTATTTCCCCGCAGCGTGTTTTCACATTTTCTAATTTAAGTCAATTACTACGCTCCGACTGACTTTTCGCGATTTCATTTAGATCTTCGGAGATTCGTTACAGAATTTTCTTTTCGATACAATGTTTCGATGAACATCTTTCATTTGTAAATGTAATCATTACAATCATTTGTAATGGAAAAATGCTATTATTTAACAATATCTATGACTACAAAAATGAATAGAATCGACATTACATCGCAAGGAAAAACAGTATTAAAAGTCTTTAAATTTTCTCCAAAGCGTTGATATGGTTTATTACGAACAGTTTTATTAACTGATGGAAAAAATAAATAAATTCATAATTCAGTGCGCATTCTTTTTTAAGAATGCCATTATGTTAATGAATTTTGAAGAGTCCTTTTTTGGTTGGTAATAGTGTATGTACTTGGTCTGATATATTTTAGCTTTCTCCATGAACCAGCGGTTAACCACATGCTTCAGCGACAGATGTTACAACACTAACGTTCTTGGTTTGATTTTAGAACCACATGTTACTAGTGGTAGATCTATCAGAGACGCTTAGGTAGGTACCACCGCAGCTTCTATTTCTACCGCCAAGTAGTAGTACACAAACATTACTATCGTCCGGTCTAAAGGGTCCTGTATGCTAGTAAAATAACAAGGTAATGATACTTAACATCTTACGTCTCAATGCGACGAGCGCATGTGATGCAGTGTATACCATCTTAACCAGCACCACGTCGTTACAGGCGAGCGTACCACTTACTAGTAAGTGAAAGCCTTGCACATCTCACCTTGGAGAGTAAAAGAAATGTGATAAAGGTTGGATTCTGATTTTTCAAACTTACCTGTTTTTCTACCACTCCCAAATTTGTCGCTATGAAAGGACAAAAGACTTTTAAAAGTCTTCCGATCTTTCTGTTTCAAATTGTCTTTGTTTTCTATATATCTGTTTATCATTCGTAATTTTTTTTAAGGAATGGTTTACTCTGATTTTAACAAATTTGAGATCATAAAGCGTTACGTGTAAATTACCTTGTTATGAATTCATTTGCAGCCCCACGCGGGACTTATTTGGCGATGTTGCTTGGAAAAATTTCATTACACTCTGTGTAGAAAATCGCAACGCTTTGTTTTTCAGAACAAATGGTAATAGCGAAAAGAATTTTATTAATTTGTTATACATCATATGTTTGTTATAACTCAGATTTATCTTTTTATTTAATATACATAAATTTTCAAATGGTACTTATAACAGAAAATCTATTTTGAAATATCTTGAAATGACTGGACTTATTACGGAACTTTCAATAGTAGTTAGCTGATAATATAAGGAAAAACATGGAAAGAGAAATCTGCGAAAACTTTTAATACATTTTAATACAATAGTCAATTTTTTATAAGCACTTTATACCTTTTTTAGCGCTATAAAAATAGTAACATTCATATATACAATAAAAGTATAATCACATTAGAACCAGCAAATCTTAAGAGTGAGACTATCTAAGTTACTTGACATTAATTCACCATAAAATTAAGATATATGGATTATTCTATGACCTATGTCCAGCAGTGGACTGTAAGGTGATGATGATGATATTACTTTTACTAGAAACATAGGAGATGTAACCTTTATTGTATTTTCTATCATATATCATTAACATATTGACTGGTAGCGATAGTCTTGGCCATGGTGTTCTAGCTTTATGACAACGAAGCGCAAAAGTTCTACTAAATAAGATTTATGTTTATTTTATATATTTATTATTATACTTACTACAATTAATAGACTGTTGGAAAGTAAGAGGCATACATATTCCAACTTATTTAATAGAATTGAATTGTGTTCAGAGTTTTAAGTTACAAACAACTTAACGCAGCAAAATCTTATAAGATTTACGTCGCGCCACGGCTCTCAACTAATTGTACTTTAAGTCCCTTTGTATCACATGTGCAGAAGTTTGAGAAGTTTCTGCCGTTAAATATTTTATACCCACCATGTTAAGAGCAATTTGTACACCAGCATTAAATTTCCACAAACAATATATATTGGGTGGTAGGTATTTGTTGCAGGAGTCCGTCGAAATAAATGCTAATACGATTTTATTTCGAAACAGTAGTGTGTTCAAGATTGAAGGGGCCTGAAAATAATGAAATTAGAGAAGGTAATATAACTAAATATGTTGTGTCTCAAGTTTACAAAAATTCTCTGTCTTCTGTCTTCAAAAAAATAGTGAATAGGTATTTGCCAGGTTAATGCGCTTTACTATCATAGACTACATCATCACTTAACAGCAGGTGGGATCGCAGTCAAGCATTAACCTGTACTTCTATAAAAAAATATATATATAGAACTATCGATTAATATCTATCTCTGCCCTGAGAACCAAAATCAGTTATTCCAGAAATAAGATTAAAAAGAACAAAGGAAGTATGGTAAGAGCTTATTAGAAAAGAAGCGATAGACTCTTTTCCATACAAAAGCTTCGAAGGTAAATTAGAGGCACTGATCTCACGTACTAACTTAATTGCTGGTTTACTGGAACTTAGTCTAGTCATCAATTTTGTAAGGGACTAACAGGACAGACTTCGATTTAAGGCAATATATATAATTAAGTTCAATTTAATTTAAAGGTAATTGATAATGAGGTAGATGATCAAAAGACGAAGATAGGTAAAGATCAGAGTCTACACATCGTGCTTACAATAGAATTTAATAAAATATTCAAGCTGTGACACTATGAAAAAAAAAGAAGTACAGGCTAATTGTAATTTTCTAAAGGCGATTCCCCGGAAACATTTAACTACGAGCTTTTGGCGTTATTCCAGAGCAGACTATTTTGTTTAAGAAACACAATACAATGGAACACCATTTCTGTTTCATTTGCTAATGACTGAAAAAAAATTAAAAAACAGCGTTACTTTCTTTATCAATGTTAACTAGGTTTCTAATTGTTGCAAAGAAAGTAATAATTGTTAATCGCATTTATATATTTAAGATATTTAAAGATCAGGCGACTATTTCTGTATAGATACGCAAGCATAATGTTGGTACTTCTACTTTATTTTATCATGATAATGATGAGTAGGAATATATGGTTAAGCATACTAAGAACACTGCGGTTAAAGTATTTATTGGAATAATTTATTGAAATACAACAGTGCTATTTAGGCATATTAACAATGAGAGCGATATCATGATGGATTTGAAACAACTCAACTAAACTCCTCTGATTGCGAGGTCTCGGAATTGAACTAGGATCATCTTATTCCCGTTAAAACTCAATCAATTTGTAAACATTTTAAAGTACCTTTATAACGTGTAGTAATCAGATTCAAACTATAATCGGACATCGCACAAATAAAATTTATACAACATACAAAATTATCTTCATGTTCTCAAATTCACATTCATATTCAACACACTGTTACACGTGAATATATTTATTTATTTGAAAGCTTTATTGGCACACCTATAATTAGGGTCTAATAGGCAGTCTATTAGTCCCTATGAGCATTCTCTGCCAGTCAACCAAGGAGGTAAGAGTTGCTGTGGTAGGTGAAGTGAGAAAGTAGAATTTAAAGTATAAACCAAATTTTAGTAGTAACGATGTTTACATATACATACAAAAAATATATTGTATGGATAATTAAAAATATATATATTTTTATTATTATAAAAATAATTAGATTTTTTGTTTATAATACGAAAATGCACTTAAGCATTATTTCATGAAACGATATTGTAATAAAGAGACCTGGCAAGACGCCGAGAGAGACAATTCGCTGCAAATAATTACATTCAACAAAATACTTATTTAATATTAAATGTAAAAGTATATACACTGTTATATTTAATATAATATTATATACTTTTTACTGTTTTATATCAGGCAAGAAGATTAACAAAACATTCGTCTCAAACAAAGTGATTAAACATCTACTAGACTAATGTGCTTTACTACCATCTCCACTTAACACCAGGTGGAATCGCAGTCAAGCATTAACCTTTATTAAAAAAAATCAAATGATGATACGTGATACACTTGTCAACAATAATGTTAAGTATCTTTACATCAATAATTTTGGTGAGCTATCAAACTAGAATCCAGTAATATAGTTACACTGCTGATAATTTTAAGTTCAATGATGTTACTTCACTACATTGAAGTGTTTACTGATGAAACTTTACACATGGAAACAAACATCTTTATTCTCATTATACTTCACCACTAATAAAAGCGCTGTGCAGCTAGATAGGCTTCGATTATCATCTACCAGCAATAGCTAAGCTTACAATGAATGCCCTGCCATGGGAAATACTTAATAATCTATTAAAGGACACAAAAGGCGGCCGGGAGCCTCAAAGGCCAGATTTAAAGAGATGAACATTTCATTATTACAAGCTTCGAGAATAAAATGATAGGTCATACTGTCTTACATCAAAACGATCTTTTAATACCTAAAAAACTAATTCTTGAAAAATTACTTTCTTTAGCCTTTAATTAGACAATAAAAAACTTATTCTAGATGTTATTGTGTACTCTTAGTAATTTGTCTCTCTCCGTGGGTTTCCTCATCTACACTGGGCCAGCAATTTCCTTCAGATTGTCTTCCCATCGTCTTCTTTGTCTCCCTTTGCTGCATCTGCCATCTCTTGGATACATTCTGTAAGCCCTTTTGTCCATTTATCCCTGGTTTCTCTTAGTAACCTTGTCCACCGCCATTTTAGTTGTTTGTAAACCAATTATTGTACAATTAAATTTTTCTAACCTAAATCTATCTCCTCTTGAAACACCTAATACACTTCTCTCCAATTTGGTACATCATTATCTTACTTTAGAGGTTATTCATTAAAATATTGACATCATTATTAATAATTAAGCATTTACAATATTGTAATATAATAAATATCTCTCTTCATTATACCCGTATATAATTTTACTTTACCCCGTCAAATTACTATAAATTAATACTCTATTGATACAGTAACATTTGAATTGAAATTAACTTTTGAATTACTACACGGGAAATTAATAACTGAAGCTGCAAATTCGACTTAATTATTAGAAAATTAAAGGTTTGCTGTAACTTAATGAGAACTACCGTACCACAGCATGAATAGAGTACCAACTATAATAGTTTATACTAAAAATATATTTTTTTGTGCTGCTACAATAAACTCACTACAGATATACTCATTAGTTATCAAAGTTTTTAGTAACCAAAGACAGCCGATTCTGTAATTTTCTACATAAAAAAAGAAATTTAAGACAAAAATTCGGAATACAGGAAGCAGTGCAGTATTTTCAATATATAATAAATTAACAATTTAATTCTGCATGGTGTTTAGTGAACATTTGTGTGAACATGAAGTAAACATTCCGGCACTTATACATTGACAGCACATAGCTATGCCGTTATGCAGCTTATTTCCAACACGAGGGTAGTAGCTAGCTAGTTAGGGTTCAAATAAACCTTACCAACACCTGGCTCAAGAATCAAACGGAAACTTTCGTATTACAAGACAAGCTGTAAGAGCCAGTACGCCACGGAGGAAACAAAAAGATTAGTAGATGATTTGACTTATTTCGGCAATAAATCTTTAGCAAGCCTAACTCATACATTTAATCATGATACTGTTATCTAGAATATATTATATTTTAAATATCAATATGTAAGTTATGGATGAAAAACTTTTTTCAGTTGTAAAAGATTTCATCCATACGATTTTACGTAAGTTGTAAAAACGAGCGGTGAATCTTCTCATATCAGCTTTTCCTGCAAAATCGTATCAAGATTTTTGGATCCAGCACGTAAGCCAGACTCCATTTAATAAGAGACTGAACGTTTGAATGAAAATATTGAAAAACGTCGTTCGTTTTCAACGAAAATTAACCGACAATATTGAGAATCTTCAAATACGTCTACGAAAAGTAACGAATACAAAGTCATCTCCTTTTTATCACTCTTGGGTACTAGAGCTATAACTTTTTTGTGGTTTAGTCAAAAATATTACATCGTTGATTATAATACAGAAATTATAATTATTTCGAAGTTCTATTTTGCTTTACACAAAAACGAGAATGTTGTTCCGAACCAGGCGCTTCAAAACAAGTTTTAATTGGCAAACCTACCACACGGGTCCCTGCATTCGGTCGCTTTTCTTACTTTATACGTCTATGCGAAGCGCAACTTCCGTAAACTATACAACTTAAGTTATAAAGTCGTAACTTACCTTGCGCATATTGACGTTAATAACATAATTTTTTCAACTCTGGTTTACTTACATTTAAATGTTAAAGATACTGCAACGAATGTCCAAATTGTAATGAGGTAGCATGTTAATCGTTTCACTATATGGTAAGTCTATGTAATAAATAATTAGTAAACAAACTGTTTGCTAAAAATGGGTACAATAAAATAAAAATTATATTTTTAACAATATTTTTCTGAAACAAAACATCAGAAATTCTATACAATGATAAAGTTGACATTAATATGAACTGTACACAAAGTGCAGCGAATTTTCCCATGGCTTTTTACATCGCGGAAAATACCTTTATTTTTAAATATAGGCTAATGGGAATACACCAAAAAAGCGAGGCTACGTGCACATGGATTTTTTTAAGAGACAATACTAACAAGGAAAATAAATTATTTCATAGTAACAGACTCTATCCAATTACATTTCTATTTGTCCCATATCGTTGTGATAAAAATTTACCTTTGTCAGTTTAGTTGCATGCGAGAATACTCAGTCAGACTTAATCCTAGTCTAGACTTACTGAACGCGCAAATGGCAACGCGGTTAACATGACAGCGTATTCGACATGATGTAAATTAACTATGCAGTAATTGGTGATACTATCTAGACTCGAAACATTCTCATTTCTGATATTGTGTCGGAAGATAGTGATGGATGTGATCGTATATCAACTATGGACGTCCTTGGAAGCATTGACACGTTCGACGCTACCCCAGTTGATAACGAACGTCTTTTCATAATAATTTTTTATTTTGTCCTTTGTAAATCTAAAACACAGCTGTGTTAGTTTCTTAATTATTAATGAAGAGTTCGTCTTGCCGCCTTCAGCTATCTCTATTGCTTTGTTACCCACCATGCTCGCCATCAGTATATGGTGTAATAGTAAAGGTGATAGCCATTGAGTTTCCTTTTGATGTATTGAGACGGTTGCACCGTTCGTTTTATTTACTTAAACTCCTGTACCTTGGTCTGTTAATTACTACAGTATCGATTTAGGTAAAGGATCGGTAAAATTAGAACGTACGTGTTATATTTGTTAATTAGCAACATACACAGCAGATAGTTTACAAACGCTTCGAATATTGTTTATCCACATTGGCGTGTACATGACGGGATTGTTATGCAGTCTGAAGCGTTTCAAATTGAAATTTCATTTATTTTATCCCACCGTTTATACATTTGCGTTAAATGTTTGTGATTTTGCATTATAACACGTACACTCATGCAATATATTTCATTTTAACATTAACATAAACTGTAGGATTCACTTTGTTCTGGCAATTATACCGTCAAACGTAATGCAGGATTAATTTTCCTAAAATTCATATCCATGTCCAGTATATGTTTAACAATGCAAAAGACCTAGCGACACTCATTAGTTTAGAGAGAAATCATGGCAATAATAATAATCGAGAGCATAGCTTTGCACAATTTCTATTTAACAATACTTATATACAATTTTCCTGTTGGTATATTATCTGGTCAGACACTTTATTTACGACAGTGTCTATTTCTTTTAATATAGTTGTGTATAAAAATTACAGTTTTTAGACCAGTTGTGACGCAGAAACGAAAGTTGTTGATTTTAATAATGAAACAATTTTATTTTCTAGCACAGTTTTTTTTTCGTTATTTAACAATTTTGCATAGGCAAAGCTGTTTTTGGGTAAAGGCTTCCTTCAAGTTATTACATTTCTCTCTAATTTTTGCTTTTTTTATCCAATAATTCCGAACTACCTCTTTTACATGGTATACCCTTTTTTTTTCTTGGGTGTCCTTTTCCTCTATTTCCTTTTGGTCCTTATTCTAGATCATCTATAATGTTGGTCTTTTGTTCTTATATATTGATTTCTTATTCTCTGTGATTTCATAATTTTTATTGTATTTCTCTCCATAGCTCATTGACATATGGCCAGTTTTTGCCAATTATTGATCTTAATAGACATTAAATTGCCAAAAAGGACGGAAATGGTACTGTGAACGTATCGTGAGTAAAAACAAATACTGATCGACTAACATATTGCTTGCTGTTCATATTAACTTCATGCATCTCCCTCTTACTTCTTTTTCTGAAAGCTATCTCGATTTACTAGGATCCGTTTTCTAATTTGCCACGGAGTATTCATTTAAAACAGACACTTATTATTATATCGGAATAAAATTAAATTTCTGCTTGTATAATCGTTTGTTATTGTAAACTCTTCACTTTTTCCACCCATCTACTTTTCTGTTTAGATACAGCTATTTTGCAGAGGTTCTATACTAGTATCCTTTCTATTTGAAAACATGCTGTTCTTAACAGAATTTTGTCGTAAACAAAATGGAAGTATTCAATATTACCCAGAGGTTTTTACATATTTCCTTAGACGAAATTTGCAATGTAAATCACCGACTTCCTAGTCTAGCCAGCCTTTTCAAAGCGTAGGCGAGTCAACAGAATGAACTTTATAGGTGGCATATTAAACACATTTTTACTGTACTCGGGAAGCTTTGTCATGAAATAAGTTTGTTATATATAATTGTACATATAAATCTGACATTTTAATTACAAGACATACTTAACACAATTTCACAGCACAGTATTAACAAGTGTTTATCTAAAATATCTAACGTACCTAACCGTACAGTCTATAGTTCAGAAGCTCGTTCATCTACTCACGAGATCTAAAATTTAAATAACTTTACCGACATCCTGAAGGATTACCGGATATTTTCTTTAATGAAGATGCGGCGCAGCGCTTCCGATTAACCATTCGCCAAAACTCGTTTCAAAATTCTGATACCGAATTTTGTTTAAAACAGTATTTTTTATAACACATAAAATTTAGATTTTTCGTAAAATAAAATTAAGCATTGAAACCTTAGCTCAAACAAATATTCTATATCTTCATTGTATTAAACAGTGTTATAACTTTTTTATTATAGTACATGCAAACAAATAATATTGTAAAGTGATGCAGAATCAGTGTTATAGATGTTTTCAAAGAAACTAGGATACTCCTATTTATATAATATCTAGTATTTTAGAATTTGGTATTCTTAAAAATATAGTTAAATCGTCGATAGTTTCAAACACAATAAGGTTAACACTGACATCAGATATTTTATACACTCAAACTGTATACACTACAATATATAATCAGGCAATATCTCATATACTTACTTCACGAGTTGTGCTTCCGATGACAATCGGCGAAGGACTGACTGGCCACTCAAAAGTAACTCTGTGGTGTAACAGTGCTGCTATCTATTTAAAGTGTAGCCAGTTTACAGAAACAAATAAAAAACTATAAATTTAGTTACGAATTATAATTTTTTATTACAGGAATCATAAAGTAACAAAAAGGCACAAAAAAATTACAAAGAAAGGTAAATAATATATTAATATTCTGCTTACAACGTTGCTTGTTGTTGGAGCAAAATATTTAATTCAGCGTTTACCTGATGAAATTTCGCTGGAGTGAATTAACAGAGACTCCTTTTCTCTCATTCGCACACAGTTAACGGACTTTGTTAACAATGGAACAAAAATTAACAAAATAACTGGAAAACTAACAAAATAATTCAGAACAAACGCTGTTATTGCGCTATTGTGTGATAGAACAATGTGTTCAGACCGGTTTCCGTGTTTTGGAACAACTTTGGTTAGAGCGACTATATACTTTATATTATTCTGATTTGGCAGGATTCGTCATCGTCATATCAAGCTGATTTATATTCACTAATAGACTTAGGACTCACAAATATATTAAGCGTCGTAGACAACTTAATCTTTTAAATACTATTGAAGAAATTAACTTAGAGGTTATTTCAAGCTGGTATGTTAATTACGTTCTGTTAATAACACTTTTGATAACTTAAAAAAACATTCATAGAAGAAACAAAGTTTTTTTATAAAGCTTAATTACTATGCGGAACATGTAGAGGGTTAACTATACTTGAAAACTGCTAACTATGCATGAGTAATACAGCGTACAGTTCGCCTGTTTCACAGTAGAGGGAAGAATAAATCAAAATTCGATTTGAAATGCCTCAGAGTGCATAACGATCCCGTCATGTGCATGCCGCTGTGGGTAAACAAAGCTGAGTTAACTGAAGCTTCGAAGCTCCTACTACAAGTCTTTTCTACATTTATTTATAGTAGGATGATATATACTGCATCATTATGTGCTCAACATTTCGAAAAGTAAGGTACATTTCGCCAATAATTGTAGTAGAAACAGCGGTAGATGTCGCATATCCAGACTATCTCTGATAAATGGGAATGTTTAAGAAGTATCGAGGAGAGACTCTGGTTTCTGAGGGATATGTTGAATTTCCACTTATTAAAATACTCGTATGTTTTTTATTTCGGTGCATTAAGGAAACGCCCCTTCCCTCTTAGGACCCTCTAGCACTTAGTTTTTGACGACTGTCTTGGATTTACATATTGGAATGACAATGGCTAAACTTTAAGATCCACTAACTTGAAGTTTTTTGTATACGCATTATTCGTAATCCTAGTTTTATTTGTATTAGCTTAAGACTTCAGCAGTGCAAAAAAGAATCCCTCTAATTTTAGTTCAACAGGAATTTTGTTCTAGTTTCAATAGTACAGATCACTGTTGCATACTCGGTTTAGGTCTGACACGTCGAACATAATGTTACATATTAATAGAATTACAAGCAGTTTATACCTAAACTTTGTGTCTGACAAAGATTCATAGCGTCTTAATGATAAAGTAAGCAACTACCTTTAATCTGCAGCATCGTTCACGGTAGACTTAGTCGTAACAAATCGCACATTAGCTAGCGATTCATATATTATTATAATTTTTAATAATACAAGTAGTTCTGTACTCGCAATATATACTAGAGAAATAAAAATTTTGTTAGTTCATTTGAATATTTATGTATTGAAGTACTAACTACTAGAAATACCTTTGTTTCTCTGGTTAATATACGAATCATTTATCCGAGTTTGGAGTGCCGATTATTATTAATAATAATATAAACAATCTCATACTAAGTAAAAACTATTTAGCTGTTAAGGAGCTAATGTCGTACATGGGGACTCGGATCTGCATATACAAATCCTGCATGTTCTTTTTATTTAGCAAAATATAATGAACAGAAAATATTCAGGATACTGCGCATATTTTATCTTTCTTCTTTTAAAAGTGCCTTTCCGTTACTGGACGGTGGCTGTCTGATTCGAGAATTTATATCTATCTTGAGCCACATGGAACAGTTGCTCTATATTGGTGATACCGGTCCACTTCCTAAAGTTTCGGAACCGGGATATTTTTTCACCGTCTAACGGGTTACTTGCCGTCGACTTCTTTGTCTTTACAATTCTAATATTATTAATAAAAACACTACCAACTATGCTATCTAAATTATAACGAAGAATATTACAAGTATCAAGTTTTTCATATTATTATCACCGAAGGAATTTTAGAAAAACTGGTATTTAAAGATATTTTTAAGCAATTCATTTATTTAAAATTTTAATTTCTTATAATACTCTTTTTCGTTCGCTGGTTAAAAACATTATTTTAAACATTTAAAGAAGAAATTGAAGAGTCTCTATTCGTATAAAATTTTGTTATTTGCATCAAAATGTTCTCTGAGGCAACTTGCCAGCAATTTGTATTACTGCTCTCGTAAATTACATCTTAATCAGTTTTGATAACTGCTTCCGCTGCAAGTTATAGTTACATTGAAATAAAAATTTTCACATTTATTTTTCCCAAAATTATTGTAATATTAAAAACGGGAAAGACAAATTTACTCTTGAAGTTGAAACTACAAATTTTTTATCGTTATCATAATAAATTTTGATAATACTTTTAAGTAGATGCTTCCTACATTTGTTATTGTCGATGTTCCATTCTCTAAGGTGCTCAGTTTACTCAAAGACAAAGCATTCAAGTAAGTTCTAATAGGCGAAGCTACCTTGTGGGACCCTTGCATTGTGAGACCATGCATTACCAACGTGTCGATACCCGCAAGCCGTAACCTCCTCAAACTTCGTTTTACCACCTGTTAAATAGAACTTCTCTTCTCTAACTTACACAGCTTCGGGAGCAAATTAAATATATTTGTTTACTAGTACTTCATAAATTTTACGTTATATTCTTAAACATTTTATATTCGCTTTATTAGCCGATAGCCGTCAGCGGTGTGGATAGAGGCTTCCCCAATTGTGGAGGGATTTGGGCAATCTCTCACCACGCCCAATCAACCTCACCTGCTCGTGGTGCAACATCCTAATCAACAAACGAGGCTCTGGCTCCCCATCAACTCGCATTTGACCAGCGTGGTGGGAAATGGTCTAAATCAGGCCTCTATGTCCAGCAGAGGAAGTCTCCATCGGCTGATGTTGACAAAGATCATGAATCATTATTCAAATATTGCCTATTATTTTAGGCTAAAATTTATTCGAAGATTTACCTTAAGAATAGTTACAACCAGTTGATTACTTAGAATTTATCACTTAATATTTAAACTTTTGTAACATTTGCGATTAATCGTACAAATGTGATCCGCAAATGTTATTAAGTGAAACTATATCTCAAACATAATAGCTTGCCGTATAGCAGCTTATTCGGAATCACGTGCCAAATGCTTATAGCTTAAGCATGCAAAGTGCATAATATCAACTGCTTAATTAACTAGAAATGCAGTTATACGAGCGAGAATTCCAATTAAGCCATGAGGAGTGGAAGGTCTCGACAATGGTGCGTCCACAGGGATCAGTGTTGGGATCAACTTTGTGGAAGCAGCTAATGAACAATTTACTGCGTTTCCCATTTCCGATGACGTCACGATTGTATAACTACTTAAACAGAACTTAATGTCAAACTTCATACCATAAATCGTATTAATTTAGTTATGCAAATAAAAAGCTTTCTTTAATGTTTTTTCTCTAAAAAAACCTTTAAAAATCATACTACTATTGAAGCAAAATATGATCAAAGTTAATCCAAAATTAATCCCTTCCTTATTATAGACTATATGTTAGTTAAATACCTATTAGTTATTCTAAATAAACTAATGGATTTAATACGAAATCCATTTCACTGTGTTGCAGTAAAAGCACAGTAAACGCACCGCTCCGTTACGTGTAACTCTGAAAGCTCCATCAATCAGTTTACAGGATCTATCATTTATTTAAATACAAATCAATCCTCGAATACAAGTATATTTAGAAAAAAATACATAACTATTTTGCAATTACATATATTTAAATATGTATATATTATAACAAAAACTTAGAGATTACTAGTAACCCAAAGCATTACTTCGAATACTTTACAATTTATTCTTTTTTTTATTCATCACGCCGATGAGACACGCAAAGCCTTGACTTGATCGTAAGTAATACGCTTGCCAATAACATCTTGATCCTGATTAAGATGGTATATGCAGCACCACTTGGGACTCGTCACTTTGATAAGATTTTAAGTATCGTTACACCAGTAATTTCGCTACTTTACAGCACCCTTTAAACGGAAAGACAGTAATGTTTGCACATTACTATTTGGTAGCAGACATAGGAGCTACCTAGAGGATCTCCAGCAACAGAGACTTACTATCAGTAAAAGAAAGCACAATTATAAATAATCTTCGTCAACCTTTTTTGGTTATTAAAATATAGAGGCTTATAGTTCACTTAAGCCTATTAGAATACTTACCTTTAACACCTCTAACTATGATGTGGTGTTAACTATCGCTAATCGTTTTAGAGATATATAACAACCTCTCGGAACTATCGACTAGCACCGATGTTATATACAGATTAACTAACAGTTGAACAACCTGTTAATCTGCTCTAATAATAATAACACGTTTAAACTCTCGCACTTTGTATATTTTAACCAAAAACATCGAGCAGCAATAATAATTAACTGTTCAAGTAATCTCATTACCAATCACGACGCTTTGTGAGGAATATAAATGAACTTGTATTTTATCAAATTTTGTTACTAGGACGAAATCGTCTTGGTTGGCTCCTCGCCAGCGTCAGCTCGAATTTTAACGATTCCAGTGAATCATCCTGCGAACAAATTAAAATTATCGTTACATCTCTGTTATTATTATTTTTTTAATATTCTTCTTAAATATAGGACTTTATCAAGAAAATTAGAATACTATATAGCTAATTGTATTATCTATTGTATTATCAAATTGCATAAAAAGGACACATGTGTTTAAATACTCAGTAACGCTTGTAACTTTTAAACCAGACGATCTGCTTGAATACTCTTTGAGAATAAAATGAAGTACAGGATAAGGAGACTAGAAATCCGAAATAAAAAGACTATAGCTCTTCAGGTTAAAGAGATATAAAAGATTAAAGTTTAATTGAGAATCAAACTCATGACAATCAACTCAAACCTTTGTGTCCAAAACATAAAAATTAGCCCCT
>DWLS01000854.1:0-25945 GCA_018246255.1 Pachliopta kotzebuea
CCGTACTTGGAGTACGAAAAACGAGTCGCGGTGGCGCGGGCTACGCGGTCGTCGGAGGGGGGCGCGGGCCCGCCCTCCTCATCTCTTACTATCGATGTTAAGGTCAAGAAATAATAGATCCTTTTCAACACTGTAAAGCTTTAGCACTGTTAAACTTATATTACACTTGCCTATAGCATGTCTATTGTCATATTTCCTAATCCGTTAGTAATAGCATCTTTTTGTATTATTCCAAAAAAAAAGTCAATTAGTAATACTTCAGCAGGTTCTGCTTTAAGATAGTTTCTTTCGGGTCCGTAAAAAGATTCCCGAGCGTAGAAAAAAAAAGGTTATACTTACTAATAGTTACATCATTCCGTATCTTAAAGTGATTAAACTATATGACGACGTCTCTTTATGACGTATATATGAAAAATTTGTCCAAATACTACGCAATGTGTATATATCATGTAAACATAATTATACGATATATAATCTACCAAAAATGATATATTTATTTTCGTAAAAGGACAACTATGTATAAAATCAAAAAAGATCATTTATCATATTAGGTTTGTAAAAAAAAAAACTTAAATATTTATTTTCAGATCAAATTCAGTGCTGGAGTGTCCATCGTTAAACAATGGGGATAGTTACACGCAGTCTGAATTCCTGTCACGGTTGGCGCACGAGTGCCGCTACGATAGGCTCCTGCTACCCACCTATCAGACCGGGGACGTGGTTTACGTCCACGCCAGCGCTTACGTCTACTTCATACAACCTGCAGAGGCACATGATTTGGTGTGTAATGAAAATTAAAATGTCTACTATATATTTGGTGAACACTAAACACACGATGACGAAAATTTAACATCGTGTTTTCTCGTTATATGTACGCTATTTGTGGCAATATGTCTATGCCTATGAAAGTAAATATGCAGAGCAATAGGTGTGTACAAAAAACATTTTTAGCACCTAGCGTATACGAAGCGCTGAAGTTTAGATCCATATATAGACTTTAAGCTATAGTAATGTTAAATAATAACTTAGCAAGTATTCTTAAAGAAGGTCTAACGTGATTCGAAACATTCGTTACTATAAGATGGTATGCGTGTTTTTAACTTTTTTGACTGTATTAGGTTTTTAACAATCTGTATTATTTAAGCAACATCATAAATCTTTAACAAAAATTACGAATTTTTATCGCGTCTATTTAATTATATTATTACCCCATAGTTTTGATCGCTTCGTAGCCAATGTAACGGAAAACTGAATAATAGAGGTTATAGTCCCGCAAAGTACTTTTTTTTATTATACGGGACGATGAGACGCGCGAAGCGTTTACCTGATGTTAAGTGATACGCTTGCCCATAACAACGTAGCGATGGTTAAGTATACTCAGCACCACATTGCGCTGGTCGCATTGTGACATAAGGTGTTAATTCTCGTTACTCCAGTAATCTCACTTGTATTCAGCACCTTTCAGACCACATGTAATGTAGTAATGTTTGCACATTACTGTTTGGCGGTAGAAATAGGAACTGCGATGGTACCTACCTAGACGGTTACTGGTAACAAAGACCCATCACCAGTGTACTTACAGCATTGTTATTATTTTAATATTAATTAAAAAACGCTGTATTTAAATTTCTCCATCAGCCGATAGATGTCCACTGCTGGACATAGGTCTCTCCCAATAATAGAGGGATTTGGGCCGTCTCCCACCACGCTGGCCCGATGCGGGTTAGTGAGGAGCCAAAGCCTCGTTTGTTGATTAGCAGGGTGCACCACGAGCGAGTGAGGTTGATTTGAGACCTGTGAGTTGTTGTGTAGGATCCCTTACCCCTCTTTTAGGTTAAGAGTTATTAAATACATGTGGTAAAATGTCATCTATTACAGAATTTCAAATTGCACTTCCTCCTGCAATTACGCTGGACCGACGCGCGTCTCGCATACGCGCTTTATTCTCCTGAACGTACGAAAATAATAGGAGAGAGCGACTTAAGACAAAGAATATGGGTCCCACACCTATACATGTCTAACGAACAATCTTCAAGTCTTATGGGTACCGATAGCAAAGATGTCCTTATATCTATAGCGCCTGATGGAGAGGTATTGTTTAGCAGACGAATGCAAGCTGTACTTTACTGCTGGATGAATTTGCAAAAGTTTCCTTTTGACGACCAAACGTGTTCTATGAACCTAGAAAGTTGTAAGTTGTTTCTTTTCATTTTAAATAGGTTTTTTTTGTGAATTTTCTATACACTGTAGGTTTAGCAATTTTTGAATCATATTTGAAAAATTTTAAAAGTTTTTATTATCTCTGTTGTATACAGTAAGAAGTAACTTTATTTGTGTTATATACTACATTATCAATTATGTCTACTACCCTCGTGTAAATACGTTTATAACAGTTTATTATTCTCACAAAAGTTTGTCTGTTTCAGGGAAATATAATGCCTCAATATTGCGCCTTATGTGGGAAAAAGATAACCCAGTTCGCTTGTCATCAGAATTACACCTAACGGAATATTCTTTATTGGATTACTGGACCAATGAATCAGTTGTGAGAGGCGACATTGTCAACATGCGTAATTTGGGGGGAGGTAGATGTAATGTCTCTTTTTGTGTTCGTGATGTCCGATTTATAAAACACGGTTCAATTTAAGTTATGTCTTTGATTTAAATATATTTACATTGCAGCTGGGAATTACAGCGCTCTAAAATTCACTTTTAAGTTGGGGCGCGAGGTCGGTTATTATCTGATGGATTACTTTATACCTTCTATGATGATTGTAGCAATGTCATGGGTAACCTTTTGGTTGCAAGCTGATGCATCGGCTCCTAGAATTACATTGGGTAAATATAATTGGTCTGGCCATAATGAAAAATAAATATCATGTAATAAAATAATTAATGTGTTAATCAAAAACTTTCATCCATTCTCAGGAACCAGCACCATGTTATCGTTTATCACACTCGCATCGTCTCAAGCAAAGACTCTTCCTAAAGTTTCTTATATTAAAGCCAGTGAAATTTGGTTCCTTGGTTGTATTGGCTTCATTTTCTCGGCTCTGGTCGAATTTGCTTTTGTCAATACTATCTGGCGAAGAAAGTAAGTAACAGCACAGTACCTAATGTATATAAAAATGGAACTTTTGTTTTGAATATGTATGTGATATATTTATAAAATAATATTATTTTTTTGTTGAAGATCGTTTCAGAGACATTTTTGATAATTATAACTCTTTAATAGAGCAAAAAATTTAAAGTAATTTTTTGCTTGATGTTGTATACATATTTTCTTATGTTTTATTATTATAATATTATAACGAAGGAAAGTGTAAGAGGAGTTTTTAAAAATTGTTGTTTAATTTATTGCGAAATAATTAAAGTAGTAGTATATTTAAAGGAAGGTGGTTAACCTGAAGAAGGTGAATAGTAAGTACATTTTGAAAAGTACTCTAACACCTCGATTAGCGCGAAAAGAGCTTCAAAAAGAATTAGCGGAATCATCCCCGCACCTAACCAAATCCAGATCGTGCTCCTCCTTGCAGCAGGAGACCAGCAGTGATCCTGCTGGTCCGGGATACAATAACTACCTAACAGTGCATGTAAGTTATTTAGTTTATCTTTTTCAACAGTGACAATATATTTTATTAGGCTAATAACACCTTTAAAGTAGCTGATTTTATTTTCATTTCGTTTATTTATTTATTTACATGGTCGTTTATTATTACATTTTCCGATAACGTCTCAAAAACTTAGCAGGTTTATCAAGACATTATTTTCTCTTAAACTCATTGTCATGCAAGTTACATACGAAAGTAAAATTTGAAATTGGTTTGAAAAGATTAAAAAAAAATTATGCAATTCTTTAGTTTTGTTCCGTATTTATCCATAATTTAAATTTAGAAATATTGTTAAAAGAATGGCAATTGTCACCTGTTAAGTTTAGTGAAACATTTAAATACCTAGTACACAATTAGTTATGACCTAGTAATTTTTTTTAATTTCAAGCAGCAGTTGTGGATTTCAGCAGGTATACTTTAGAATATTTTAATTCAATTAAAACAAGTAGGTAGTGCACTCTAACGCTAACGAGTTGAAGCAACGATCCAGTATTTCTTAAACTGCGTGGATAAGGATAATAAATTTAAAGGTATCAATGATCCATGTAACATTAATTTCTTAACTGGATCTTTCAGAGTTTCCCGTCAGCGTTGAATTTACCGACTATAACCACACAAAGTTACGACGAATTGATAACCGGACAAGGAGGACAGCGGGCAGGCGGTAGCGAGGGCTCCGACGAACCACCAAAGCATCACACATGGACCACCATGACGCCTCAAGAAATCGCAACGTGGATTGATAAACGCTCGAGAATCCTCTTCCCCTTGCTCTTTATCTTTTTTAACATCGTTTACTGGACTTTTGTTTATTGCCTATGATGAGATATAACTATTACGATTACAATGTTTGCAATCATTATAAAGTTGTAGTAAACAAAAGGTAAGCTTTTGTGAACAAAATATGATGCCTTGCCAATGAAATGGTACAGAATTTTTTAATCGGGTCTAATGTTAGGGCATAAACACTTTTTAGTATAGTATGAACCTGGTGTTTTTAAATGTATGCCTAAAATCTATTAGGAGTCATAAAATACTATCCTTTTAATAAATATAATTACAAGTTTTTTTTTAGCAACGAAATTATATTATATTAATTATATAAAGGTTATTAAATGATAGATCATTACTAAAAAACTGCAGGAAGCATGTAGTAGAAAATTGTTATTTGCATTAATTTATTTAATAATAATAAAGCACTGTTGACTTTGTTAGGTAATTTATTTAAAAAATTAGATTTAAAAAGAATTATTTACAATTTTCAAAACAAATTTGGAGTTTACAGCGATGTTAAGAAAAATAGTATTGTTTATACAAATACAAGTTTAGTAAAAAGTTACTTCTAAAAGAATATAAAAAAAAGGTTTTTATGAAATTAGTTCTAAAAGATTCAATAGCAAATTCATACCAATATACAAATAAAGTAAAAAGACTGTTCTCGATTCAACATATTAATCAAAAAATTTTTCAAAAATGATCAGAATGGCGTTTTCAATAGGCCATCCTTCTCAACAATGAAAAATATTTTTCACTAAAGTGCAAAACATTGCATGCTTATGCACTTTAGACGAAAACTTAATAAAGAAATTTTTACCTATTAAGTAATTTTTAAGAGTTTTTTTTTATATTCAGTGAGATTATTATTGAAACCATAATTTATATAAATGTAAACTCTTTTAAGTATTAAGTTTCTAAAATAAGTTTAAAGAGTATTTAGAAAGTAAACTGTACAGAAAAAATAACAAATTTTGTTGTAGTTGCCTAGAAATAATAATTAAAATACTAACCAAAAATTAAGGTCTGTTTAAGGCAGGATCTTTAAAAATTTGTTAATTTTGTACATAATTCTGTAATAAAAAGTCTGTTGTAAATGTCATAATATATATTTTTTAGTATAGTCACATATCAGTTACAAAACATTAATTTAAAAATTAAATGGAAAATATAAAGACGTTTGTTTAATTATCATATAAACAATCTTCATATATACGTAGTTCCTATATTTTTGTTGAAGATTAAATGTTTTTCGATAATATGGAAATAAATTGTGCTGTTGCTTCGACAGCTAACAAAATAAAAAAAAATAGTAACTGATGTCCCTCTCCCCCAAGTTTAAATCGATCAGGACTTTAATAGATACTTTAGTGCATCTAATATCAGGCAAATCTTTATTCAGAAGGTCCGTTAAAACATTTCGAGTGTATTGAACACTTGTCTTGTCAATATAACCAGCATTAATTCCATATTTCACATCATATGTTAATGAATTCACTATATCCATTTATTATTGTTACCTACAATTTACTGCGTTTAATTATGTACTTAGAAATAAGTTAATATTCAAATTACGATTCGATTTATCTTTCAACTAAATCATTTAACTTTGATGACTAGTTTTCATAAGACAACACAAGGAATAAGATAATAACGTTATTTAAAGAAAAAAAGGCGATTTTCGATGCAGACTTTTTTCTTCAATTAAAAACAAATGTAACCTTTTCAAATAACAAAGTAAGGTTTTGGTATAACCCTCCGACTTAAAAAAAAAACTTTAATTATACTACTGGTATCAAACAATCGTACTCATTGATTGGGATTTTGCTAAATTATTAACAAAATGTTACTCGTTGAAATGGGTTTAATCTTACTTTAACTATAACGAGAGAAATAGTAATTATTTCAATTGATTTACTACGGTTTTCGAGGTTATGTTTATATTTAATAATTTTGTAAAAATATCCCAAACAAATTCGACTTTTAAATGATATCAACAAGACTTAAATAATAACAGTTTTACATAAAATATAGAACGATGATCAATGTGATATTAAAGCATAAATTAATTTTTATTTATTAGTAAATACTTTAACATTATTTTAGCGTCATGTTTCATATTTTTTAAATTCTTCCATTTCATGTACTACATAAAATTACATATTGCAGATATTAAGAAATAAAACTTTATTTAATTTTAAATATTAAAATTTAAAATCTAAAATCTATTTAGATATTAAAATAGATATATTAATATCTAAATAGATATATATTTCATAATTCAAACGTATCACTTTGTATTTTCTAATCATAATAATATAATAACTTGACTATAATGTATTAATTTGTTCCCCAAAATATTAAGGGAATTTAAAGCAAACAAGTTATTAGAAATTCATAAATTTATAATATTATAACAATAATACGATATATATAGAAATCCATATATGTGTGTATAATATATGTATAAACATATATATGTATAAACTGACTTAGAACACGAAAATAAAGATTTGTCTTAATATAAAAAAATTAAACACGGTAAAATATGTTTTTGCACTTATATAACATTTTCGTCAATAACAAATTTTTAGTATACTGCTATGCCATTATTTATTTGTAATACAAACATTAAAATTGAAGGATCATTTCATGAATCTGACAAATTCAAACTTTTTATAAACAATGCCCATACTGTTTCACATTCGCCATGTCGACTTGTACGTTGCTTTCCAATCTTTATGAACAATGAAATTTCATATTTTCATAAATTTGTAATCTATGTCCTGTGTCCTTCCGAATCCTCTTCAAGATGCTGCATCGCTACGACGAGGCGCCGCAATAACTAAACTGTCGTCGCTCGCATATCTCTTCAAAGTCGAAGCACTGTGATAATTAAAATTTTTAAATGATACGACGTCTAAAATTATTATAGTGGTTATTAAAACTGCAACACAAATTTATTTGATGTCCGTGGAACGGGAAATATTAAATTGAATACAACCATGATAGAATCGAACTAAAAAAACACAATAGATACCAGTGTCATCATTAAGTATTGATAAACTGAATAATCAAGGTATGTATGAAAACTATATATATGAAAACTATATATAAAAATATGCATTAATATTTTTTAATAGATTAGTACGTAGTGTTTAAAGCTTTTAGACAATGTTTTTTAACGTTGCAACGGCGCTATGTACTTCATTTATTCCTAGAGATTTATCGTTTACCACTAACTCACCTGGTGTTAGGTGATGATGTGGTCTGTTGTGGCAAAGCGCACCATTTTTAATTAATGTCTAAATCCTAGTGCTAGCACAATGTAGTATTATGTAAAAACCCAAAGAGACCTTTCATTATTAAGGACGCTAATATCATCAGAAAGTAAACAGCCGGTTTGTCTTGTTGCTTCTGAATCCTTAGTAAAAGTTACATCTCTAAGTTTTGAGCTTCAAAAAACAGTACTTAAAATCTTACGCAATTAGCTACTACCCAATCTAGCTTCAAGTCTCATTGCATATATTTTAGGTGACAAATCCATAATACCTGTACTTAGTGCGCGGACGCGGCGTGGGCGCGAGACGCGGAAGGCGGGCGTCATGCGGCACTGTTCCCCCCGAATCTGAACTGGAGCCACGCGCTGATCCACTAGAGCTACCAGACCAACCCAGCTCGGACATGCTAATCACATTTGAAATTACAACATACATGCCACAAAACAAATATCGTTACATTTCCTCTGTTATTTAAAACATGTTTTCATATCATTTATCGGTCACTAACTCCTGTTGCCGAAAATTTTCTTTTAATAAACTATTTTAGCCGGATACCGGTAAGAGTATTTTCCTTGAGAAAAAATAACAGAAGGTCAAAGTAAATTACGAAGTGTCCAGATGCGATAATCTTTTAGGAAATTCTTATTAGTTTTCATGTCACAACTCTCTGAGGCTAAATGTTAGGACTAAGTTAATATGCGAGTAGCACCTCGCAATTTGGCGTGTTAGAACTCATTTATTCGGTTTGGTATTGTTACCGGTACTACCAACATTGGTACAGGTCATTAAGCTACGTGATTAGTTTTTAAGAAACGAATCGCCAATATATTTAAATTTACGTTGTTCATAATACGATAAAGCAAGATTATAATCTAATCCACTCTTATGTTCCATTACACAGTGTCATATCAACATTATTATATAACTTTTATTATCAACATCTAAATTTGTACATTTTATCATAATTAACAAATTTAATAAAAAAATTATTTTGTTATACATTACAGAAACATACATATATACGCGCGTAATTAATTTATCGTTTTATATAAGGTATTAAAATGCACATTAGTAGTAAAGTACCAACCTTGCGGAGATCGGCGGCAGAAGGTATGGTGGTGTGTAAATATCGTTACTCTCAGTGTAAGTGGACGCGTGAATTTCCTGTTGATACAAATCGTACAATTGCGCCAAGTCCGGCTGAATACTGACACCCAAATCTGTATTTGAATAGACAAATTATTAATAATTTAAATAACCTGGGGAGACACAATCTATTAGTGTTTTGATGTGTCTCTAATCAAAAAAAAAACATTAAAAACTTTATGAATATGAAGGGGTTGAATGTATGAGATTGGGGTCAAAGTAATTGTTTTATTTACTTTGTATCATTTATTATTAAACTAAAATATGATAATAAACTATAAAACAACTATAACCAGAACAAAATAGATCAAAGATATTTCATATCAAAATATAAATGTACAAACCTTCTAAAGCCCGTCTTTGCCGAGTGATGATCTCGTCAGTGAGGCGTCTTTGAGCATCTCTTCGCTGCAACGCCAAATCTCTTCGGCGAAGGTCGTGTGCTCTTGCAGCCCTCTCCCCTTGTAAGGCCAGTTTGTCGGCCTCTAATTCGTGCACGCGGCACACCAATGCAAGCACCTCCCGCTCAGGGCCGTTCCCAATGTGCGCGGGTAACTCCTGTTTTTCATTGTTACTTGCAATTTTTACAAAAAGTACTACTTTCACCTGGTGTCTATAAGGTGTACCGTTAGAATGTTTATCCATATCGGAAGTGGCTAACGATCCGTACGTTAATACAATTACGTTTCTTCTATAATAAACCATAGTTTCGCGGAAACAGATTGTGAAGTTTGTATTCGGTTCTATGTTACAAATTTTGGTAAATCCTTAATTCATAGTTCTCTTGAATGTAGTACCTGTTCCAATTGGGCGCCCCGGAGGCGAACCTGCTCCAGTTGTCTTTCCACTCGTGCACGCTCTGTGCGCGCCGCCTCCTGCTCTCGCTCCACCGCTGCAAGCTCAGCCCACGCCTGTTCCACAGCAACCTCAGCCTCGGCTCGCTCTCCGCTTGTTGAAATGCTAGAAGCCACCGAAGCGCCTGTACCACCCCTTTAACAAATCATTAATAAGGTAAAGTGTTACTGATATAAATAACTCCACTAGTAACTAAATCCAGAATAACTTTTATAAATACTGTAATAGTAGTAAGCTTAAAAGGTTGTACAAAATACTTAATTTTTTTTTGTTGTAAATAATTATAATGCAGTACAATTTGCTTACAATCTAAAATTTTTTGTTTTAAAAAAGATCTATCGACATAGTCTGGACGCAAATATAAATTAAATTAATTACTACCTGTAACTTTGCGTTGTACTTAGTCTTGACCCTATACTGATAGGTTTATAGAGACGGTTGAATCTAGCCTCCCAATGCGAGATGGCAGCGTGTTGTCGCTCAGCGTCTAGTGCAAGTCCTAATAAGTGACTATCTAACTCCATGAGCCTCCGGCGCAAACGCATTTGTTGCTTAAACGTGGAAACTATTGCCTCTCGCAATGACTTAATATGTGATGCACTGTCCATTGAATCGCCTTTAATAGATTCTTCCTTATTAGGGTTTTCCTTCGTCCTGTAAATAAAATAAAATTATGGTTATCATGCAAATGAATATTAATGTTAAAATATTTGTAACATTTAAAATTAAATTTTATATACCTTGATCGATCATCCTTCATTTTCACTTTGAGACGAGCAATTTCCTCTCGGAGTTCATTAATAACCGTTCTGTACTGTGACAAGTGCATCGGAGTCTCCACAACTTCACGTTCAACCTAAACATGTTAATAATTTATATTTCAAAGTAATGTTTAAATAAAAATGAATATTGGATCTTTCTGTTTCATTATCCAACAAATAGGTAGATACCTATTGAAGACTATATTTATAATATTTGGATAACCAAAGAAATTTATAATTAATGCCCTAGAAAATCATAAAAACGTCACCTAAACTTCATGAGATATCTTTAAACCTTGGAGATACCGAGTATGAAACAAACAATAATAAAACAATGGTAATAAAAAATGTTTTATAAAAATTATTATATAATCTGTTCTTCTCTATGTACATTTGTTCTGTAGTGAAAAACATCGGTCTACTAATTTAATGTGTAATTTTTAAGGTTCATATGTTTCTATCGTTGATTGCTTTTACTGTAGGTATACAATCGTGAATATATACTCGTACAAACCCTGTTGGTGATGGAAGCTGCGCGTTGCGCGTAGTGCAGAGTGGAGCGTGTGGTATCGCGGTGCGCAGCACCAGGGGCAACATGCGCAACCATCACGGTACGACAGCGTCCGCCCAGCACTTCACGAAGCAGCCGAGTCAACTTAGAGTCGCGGTAGTTCACATACCTGTGTCCCAGTTATCGGTTTATAAACATTTCTCAAGTGCGAATATCGAAATAATACATCGCCGAAAAGTTCAATAAAATTAAGATGACCACATAAAAAACACTGAATTAAATATGAATTATATCATAATTAAAAACATCTCGAATTATTTCTCCTCTCAAACAAAAGCAATTGATCACAAAAATACATGTTAAATTTATAATACGTTTGTTTACAACAGCCGTTAATTTAGTAAAAGACATACCTAGCACCGCCAGAAAGCGCCATGATGCAGTTTCCTAAAGCCAGTAATGAGCGATTTATATGCGCTCCTTCGAGTCTTCTCGCGCGCAATCCCGCTCGCTCAGAACCGGCTAAGTCTATCAGGAATAGACGTCCACGTTGAATGCCATCCTCAACTTTAGCACTCACTGAAACACTGTAATTTAAATATTCTTTAGTGCTAGTAGTCGCTAAAAATAACGGACGCGGCTTAGAAAAATTACATAATATTTTGCAACCTTTATTTAATGTATATTAATAAAACAAAAGCCTTAAACCCAAATTATATAAATAGACACGGGAATCAAATAAATATTTATTCTGATAATGTAAAGTTACTTTAGCAAGACAACTTTTGCAGAGTTCTGACATTACATATAATTAAAGTGCAATGATAGACATAAAAATGATTAAAAATATCTGTAATGCTCTTCAAATTACAATTTTTCTTCAATTAAACTGTAGACAGGCAATGACCACGCCAGAGGCCTTTGAATAGAAATGGATGCATAAAATAAATCAGGCTAAAGGACGTTTTTTAAGGGAGAGTTAATTCCAACAGTCAACTGTCAAAGACTGACGATATTTATTTATCATAAGAATAATATTACGACTATACCTTAGTAGTGCATGTCCTCTAGACGAGTGCTGGTTAGCGTGCGTGGACTCTGCAGTTCGTGCACGGTCACCTCGCGCTAACAGCTCGGCGACGTGGGCCGCTCCCAGCGCACGCACCTATCGCACATATATTAGAGCAAATAACAATCATGCAATAGAATTTTTTATACAACGAAATAATGTGACGTGCAAAACGTACCCTTGTTAATATCCTGTTGGCACAATAGAACTCATCAACTGAAAACCATAGTACCTTTCGTTGTCCTATTGGGATATCCGCTAAATAAGACTCAACATTCCGATAAGGTAAACATAATATTACTTTTATCGTATGGTATATGTATTACATAGACGAAATTTTCGCCTTATTGTACCTAAAATAAGTTTAACTTTGTTTATAGATCGTTTATTATTAAAATTTATGACCTCACTCAGGCCTGCTACTACAGGCGCCCCATTGCCTCCTTCGTCGCGCAACTCCAGTGGACCCGCACCAGGATTTAGCAGATCCCGGATGTTCTCATTGTAGATCTCGATATATGACATTTTCACCTGTGCCCATATAATCATAAAAATTAAATAATTTTAGCCGCTTGCGGGTTTTTCTCATTGCACCCTAAATTGTGAAATTTTCTACGCAAAAATTATAAAATATATGTTATGTAATCAATATAATTGCTGAGTAATTATGTATAGAAAATATAAAAAAAAAATTCATCTTTGTTACCTAGACATGGCAATAATAGCTAAATATTTTATGAGAAAGATAATTTGTGGAACAAAAATACAACTCGCTTGTTTTAGTGATTATTGATTGTATTGATGGCGATTTAAAAACCATAAAAATAAAAATTAATGAGTTCATGTAAATAAATTTTAAAGTAAATGAATGCTAAAATGATAACTTATTAATAATTATACAAAACCTAAAAAAAATATTTTCTTTAACTTTCCATGTTTATACTGAATACAAAACATAAGAGTCAATAAGTGAAGGCGGACAGCGTAACGGTTTAAATAAAGGTGACAAACGATCGCTAATGACAGCCTCTGAAGGCTGTTTGAACTTTTCAATAAAAAAAATATTTACTTTTACCATCATCTATTTATTAACCAAATACGATTTTTTCGGTCGCCTGTTGTGTATCAATAATGATCGACATAGCTGGCGTTATACGTAATGACAAAATAATAAGTTTATAAAGTTGGTGCCAACTAATTATACTTTTATGCTTATTTATCAATACACGATTATTAGCTGTTTCGTACAACTTATTAATATTTACTATGAAAAGTTTTTCTTTTCATTTTTATAATGAAGCAAAAAGACGAGCGGGAGATTCACTTAAAGTTAACAATAACCCATTGCAATGAGGCACTAGTTAGTAAAGTATACATATCAGATTGTATTCGACGAGCCGTTAATCTTTTGACATAAGATGTTAAACTTCTTTATCCTATAAGTTTTACATCTTCTTCTTGACGGCAATGGTACCTATAGCCCTGTTTCATTCGTCAAGCGTCAACTAAGGTTGAAGACGAATGACGTTAACGTAGATATTTTTACCGAACGGCCCCTCGGGCTATCGCGTACTTCGCCGTGTGGAGCTGGACACGTGTCTGGTCCAGATATTCACGGAGCACAGGGTATTTTCCCAGTACTTGTATAGATTCAAATTCAAGGAGGGTCCTGCGTAATCTGTGACCCGCGGGTGAACCAGGCCGTGACACACCTGCTACCTTGCGGTCCCGTGTTTGGACGTCAGCGTCTCGAGTGTGAATTGGAGCTAGAGGAAAAGATAACGGAGAGCAGCATCGCCACCCTGAAGAGTGTAGACGGAAGTCTGTGCATATTTCTTAAATATGCCAGAAAGGTAATTGAAGAAGTCATGAAAAGGAATAAAGTGTAATATAGAGAAAGTAAAGTAAGAAAAGAATAAGGGATATTATAAATTAATAGTAAATGTGAAATATATATTAGAGAGAAATGTGATAGAAATAAACAACATTAGATTGAATGAAACTATAAATTTAATACTCAGCCAAAATTGTAAAGTAAAATAAGTAGCGACGGAGGAATTGTAGGAGGCGATGTACGGCGGGAGGCGTGTAAGAAGAAGCGGAGACAGAAAAGTTGTAAAAATGAAAGACGAGGGAATGTAAAAAAAGAGAATTGTAAACAGGAAAAGGTATAAAGAATAAAGGAAAGAAAGAAAAGAGGAAATAAAGGAAGAGTAAATGTCCCACTTTGCGAGAAATTAAGCTTAAAAAAGAAACAAAAAAAAAATGGTACCTATGATTAAATTGTATTTATCAATTTGTACACATTGAAAATATTACGACTATTTTGGTTAAACACCCAAAAGTTCACACAAAATTCTTTATAAAAAAATTTACGATAAATTTATAAATATTATACACGAAAAGAGTTTTGTTTAATTTTAAAGTTTGTATGGCTTATTCAGTTTTAGAATGCAGTCAAAAATTTGCAGCAATGGCGCAACATTGTACACTAGATACGCATCTACAATGCCGCATGACCCCATTCGCCAAATCGCTTTATAAATTTTACTAATGCATGGACAAGTCACGTTATCACTAAAACGGATTAAATTCTAACATAAGAATTTAAGCCAGTTTTTAAAATCGCTAAATTTAAAAGGAAAAATTTATTCTTATTCTTATCACTGCCACCTTTATATGAATTACTTTAAAATTCTTGTTATTCTAATATTATACAACGATTCACGAAAACTGTGTGTAACGTCATATATTATTATTTATTATCATATGAAAGTTCCTTGTGGTTGCACCGTTAGATTAAACGTTAATAAAACGAATAAGATGTAAAAAGACTTAAAGACAAAAAGCATTAACGTAGGCAAATTTAGATTAATTAAAAAAAATACATTTGTTTATTAATTTTTGAAATTAAATTTTCTTCAATGAAATCAAAAATAAAACAAAATAACAAATTTAATCAAAAAAAGACAAAGTATTTTTTCCCGTGACAAGAATACACATTTCAATACATTAATACTAACAATAAATTCCTTTTATTTTCACTTCTAAACATATCTGTCAAATGTGTTTATATTTTAGAAGATTATTTTAATCGATAAGTATATCATGGGAGCATTAAACTTAAATTCCTCCATAATGCAGCAGCAAACCAAATGAATTGAAGTTATACTTCAGTCGCCAACGGTTTTCGATTTCGCGGTCACAGTGGAGTATGAATAGAAGGATTTTTTAAACCGATCTGGTTTAAAAAATACTCATTGTCAATATTCCTGTATTGCTATGGTCCAGCAGACTATCATAACCAGGGGCAGTCGACTCTTATTAGCTATAATGGGACAACCCAGGGGGGCAACGATACCAGTTACTGTCGGATTTATTTCCCGCAAATGCAGGGACTTGCTTTTCTTCAGTCTCCTTATAATAAACTGTATTTCAATAAGGTACTACTGAAATACAGTAATCAACAAATAAAATCCTTTAAAAGACTGTATCTTATAATTTGATATACTTAAAACTATTAAATTATAGTATTATTTGTTGAACTATTCATATATGTGTTTAAATTTGGTGTTTTCTGTGAGCAACACATGATTATTATGCATTTATTTATCCAGATCCGTGAAAACATTTACAAAAATTAAAAATACATGCATTTTTTTTGCTATGCATATGGTGGTTTTGCGGTGTTTGGTGTTTCATTCTTGTTAATTTGTGTTTTATGCTGTTTCTCCAATATTAGGTTGAGTCGAAATAATTTCCTCCGTAATATCGTCGAGTTTGTTGCACTATTTTGAGAAAACGGACTGCGTATTCCGAGAAAGTGAATATGATTAGTTTTTAGTTTCTTCCTTGTTTTACCACAGTTAAACATGTTTAATTTGAATTTTGTATGAATAAAAATGTACTTGAAACTGAGTGTTATATTTTCTTGATCAGACCACCTTCCCAAATGTCTAGTATATGAACTCAATTATTTATCCAGATCGACCAGCTTATTTTAAAATTTAATATTATAGTTAAAGACAGCACTGTACAGAATTAACAGGTTTGTTTAAATTGGTATTGGATATGCAAGTTGAGCACATTTTTGGACATTACCACACATTTTACTTAAATTACAGAGAAATGATGCTGTTACATGACATACTAACTAAAATGTTCTATGAAAAAGGCCCGGAAATACGTATGCGAGCGAGAGAGATTTTAAGGCGCAATTCGAATCTCGCGCTACTCTCACATAGCGCAATCTTTAGGTCGCCCTCTTGTAATTGGGGTATTTGTTTACCAATAATTTGTTCGTAATGAACAGTCTTATTGGTAGAGTAATATATATTCGTTGATGATAACACTAACTAAAGTATTTTGAGAAAGCAGCACGGTTCACAAACAAATGTCTTATAGTCTTTCTCCTTAACCCTCGTAAAAGTCAATAAGTTGTAAAAAAAGCTATATTTAATAAAATAATATGAAAATTAAAACTAAAATACATGCGGTATACGACCATTATAAACTTGATTTTTCTTAGGAAAAAGTTGATATGTACTAAAGAACTACTGCTTTTTGAGACGCTCGTTATCCGCCCACCCGCGCCTAGTCAGCATGGTATCAGTGTTTTCCAATCTTTTTGGTCCCATGTCCCACTTTTGAGTAAAAATTTTTTCTATGTCCCCCACGAATCTTGTGATATTTATTCAATGCCCCAACAACAATAAATAAATAAAAATACAATAAATTATATAAGCCAATATTTCAAAATCTTCAAATAATCTTCCTAAATGACAGAATTGCCCCCTTGTAGGGCCTACGCCCTATCTTGGGAAACACTGCACTAGAAGGTGCATGAGGAGGGTACCTTTTTATTTTTGCTATAACTAAACATTACATATAAATATTATAAATCACACCTCTACAACAATTAAATAGTTATAGAATAAAAACAAATACAAATATTGTAAGATAATTGCAAGATGATTTAAAATGTAGTTAAGAAAACGTTGACGAACACAAAAAAAAATTAGTTGTGTACAGATTCTATCCTTAAAAATAAAACCGTGTAAAAGGAAATGCCGAAAGAATAATGATGAATGTTACTGGAATAATTATAACTTTTTAGATGTAGGTCTTGGTCAGAACTTGTTTGTCTTAGTTACAATAGAGGTATTGTATATAAAATTTTGGATAAGGATACTTTTTGAGATTCTTAAAGCATCATTCGTTATATCATTTGAACAATGTGAGGATATCCACGATCGGAATTAAATTATTACCTTTGTTACCACGCTTGTTAAATAGCCTTTGTAATCGCCTTCAAACCTCGGTACAAAGTCTTTCTAAGGATTACTATTTTGAAGTAGTCAAAATAAAACATGGCCCCGTACGGGTTAGAATAATTGTTGTTAAATAGAATAATGGAAAACATAAATCTGTTTTTAATGATGATCGAAAAATAAAATTGAAGCATGACACTACTTAATAGGAGGCAAATCTACCAAGACAATATTGTATGTAAGTTATTAGAAAATATTGTATAACGTAGGTTTTGTCTATTTGGTATTGAAAATACATATTTAATATCATGCAACATTTTCAACTGGATGATAATAATGTCGCAACAAAAGTGTAAATTTATAAATCAAGGAATAAAAAAGATTTCCCTTAATGTTGTTGAATACCTAGTGATAGGTAGAGATATATATTAATCGCGTATTATTTAAAACTCATATTTCGAGAGCCAAAGTTAAATAATAAATGCAGGAATTTATAATTTAGATTTATACTCTTACTATAAATATTCAGAACCGTACATACAATGTGTTAGTTAACGAAAACTGTACTGAGGTACATAAATTGCCTCGTTAAAAATTAATAAAAGCATTAAGCTGGCATGCTTAACTATTCATAAAAGTTAATCGAGTAAATGTTTCCAGGAAATAAGACCGGAATAATTTAATGAAACCTTATGGTACTATTCATGACGTCATTGGGTTAAATTGAATTCAAGAACGAGTGTTCTACACGAACATATCTATCTCTTTGTACTTATGTCCATGCTAAAACTCAATTTAATATTTCATACCTACTACTCCGTATCTGAATATAACAAATTCCTTCGCAACAATTTTTATTTATATTCCTACTCCTCAAACCTACACTAGACCCAGTATTTACCAGTAGCAACAAATATATTAATTGATGAAAGTAAAGTAAACTTATGAATATAAATAACAAAGGTTGAAATCATGAAATGAATATGGCATATTAATCCAGTCAATGAACTATGAAACGTAGTGAATAACAAATAACTAGGGAGCAATCTAACGTGTTGACAAAGTCCAAATTGTAATAGCAAGAGGCTCACTCAGGTAGCATTTTAATCAAATAAATGACCTTATCCGACGACCTTGCCCTGAGGGGGGAGACCACTTAACTCACCCTACATTATTCTTGTTAATATTGAAGCACCTATTCCAAATTTTTTTAATTTAATTTATTGCTATAATAATGTTATTTTAAAATACATTCGTTTGTAATATTAAACAACAGTATTCTATAGCGGCATTTCTATCTTATGGATATTTTGAATTTATAAACGATTGGGGATTATCCCACATACAATTTTATTTTATAAAAATTTCTGTTACAGTTATAACCCTTTAAATGCAGACAGCGCCAAAGTATTTTTAAAGAATTATAAATGCAATTTCTATAAGAGACGTATTTCTTTTAACTTTCGTTAATTGTTTATTTTAAAAAATATTTTGTTACATCATTTGTTAAAAAACATTTCTTTTTTACTTTTTAAAGTGATTTAATCACGATAATAGACGAAATGCAGCGTTATGTTTTAATTATATTTTCACAGACTGCGGCGATTTTACAATGAACTCCGGAAATTTGAGGAAAAACTTTGAATCATTTGTACGTCTACTACGAGCATATTGTTTCCACAAATCGCAATACTGATTCTATTTAGATATCTATTGTAGTGGGTCTCGCTATAGTGTTGTATTTATAAAATATTTTTCATACAAGTATTATTTTGTGATTTACCATGAAACCTAATGTCTATATAATTGAAAAAAAAAACAGAAAAACATACAATATTTATCTTTATAATATAGATGTATAAACATGAACGTATAATAAATATACAAGCAAAAAGTTGAACTTTTCTCACATGATATACATATATATCCTAGTTCCTATAACATGACGCGTCAACCAAAAAGTCAATAAAGCTAAATGTAGAAAATAAGTTATCCTTTCACTGGCATTCTTTATAAATGGAAATAATAAATGCTTAATTTTCTTATATGTTTATGTATATTTTTGTATTCTTTGCGGTACCGATTTACTTAACATGGTAATTAAGGTTTATGTATTACTTTCGGTCAAGGTCTGTAATTTGATTTACATCATACTTACCTTACGTTTCAAGTATGATTTAAACATTATTTCGAATATACTAACCCTTTTTTTCCTATATTTATAAAGAAAATTCTAAACAACATGATGCTTAGATTACATTAACGAAAGCTAAACATATTTACAATGTCTTTGCATGTATATCTGTGTCTTCTGTTAGTGGCATATGAGGTACTAGTTAATATGTTCACATCACATGACATAACGTCCATCTTCGTGTTCTTACTCCAGTATTATGTACAGCAATCATCAAAGCGGAAGATATTTTTATGCACCTTTAACACAAAAACCTAAGATATTTGATATAATTTTGTGTTAATACCCATTCCTTTATATTGTGTAAGTTGCAGGGATTAAAAGAAATACGAAACACATTTTCCACAGTTTTAACACGAACATGACTTTGGCACAAGATGGACATAAGCTAACATTGCCGAGACGTGTAAAGTTTCTTAAACTTATTGTGAAAACTAATTTTGTCTTTTAATATTCAAACTTTGTAGTATACGAAATAAATGAATTTAACACAATTTTTATGTAGTTTGCAATATTATGTACTGTAAGATGACAGTGTTTTAACGAGAGTCGTAAATGGAGTCTGTAAAGACTATTTATTCTTTATTAGAAAACATTGACAACGTAAGATTTAAATAGAATATTTTAGTATATAACATTTTCATGATTAAAGGGAAAATTAATAACGCCGTTTGCGTATTATATACACTGTTTAGGTGAAAAAATTAAAATTCATGGGAATAAAAGCGAGCACGCAAATAACAAGGATATGGATCTAGGCATTTGCACATATATCATGTCCATATAACATTCATTAGCTGTGACTGTGCATGGCGACGGCTTTCTTCGTTTACGACACGTTGGCACCATGTGGAACGACCTTGTATGAAATATGTACGATGAGAGTGGGATAAATATAATAAAACGCACAGGTAATGTAAAACAAACAATAACAACATAATACGCAAAAAAGTATATTTACGTTCTCAAAGAGTGTAGTTAATTATATCACGTATATATATACGTGATATAGTTAACTACACTTTTTGAGTCTAAACTGATTTTAATTAGTACAAGCTTAATACTTATCTGTTTTTAATATAACGTCATTACGTTATCCATTTTCAAGGATCACTTTTTAGGCAATAATTTATTTTATACTAAGTTGAAAAATACTTATAAAATATTTATAGGTCATGCGAAGAGACTCAAGTACCCCGTTATGCGTCCGGAATAAAGCGACTCCAAGAATAAAAACTTCCGTAGATATGTGACAGGCGGAAATGTAAAGACCTTTAATTATATTAAAAAAATTGTCACCTAATTGTTAGCCTATAAGTAGATTCGCGCTACTCAGTGCGCATTGTGCTGTCAAGTTATGCGATCGCGTGAAGCGTCTGAAATTTGTGATTCAGTTGTGCCTAAAATAACAAGTTGCGTCATAAAAGTTTGCTGAAATTGCAAAGTACGTATACAACCATCACAGTAATCTACTATCGATAAGTAAATTATACATTATAGTATGTGCGCTGTAGCATGGTCGGATGACAGTTTCAGTAACGTTTCCTTTCACCCTTGAAAGATACTGCGATTTACAAATTATGACTTAGTAATTCAGCTGTACCCCATTCGTAATGTATTAAATCATTAATCACTGTTGTAACTTTAATTTAACCCAGACAGAATATTCTAGTCTACAAATAAAATTAAATTTAAAGATAAATTAAGCAAAGTGTTAAACGTAAAACGTAAAGCCCTAGACTTATTTAGTGATTAGATGTAATGCTACGATGGATAGTCGATGTTTTTTATAATAAAAAATGTATTTTTCAATTAAACGTATAGTTCAATTTTCATTGATAAAAAGTGTATAATTATATAAATCAAACAACAGAACATACATAGGGTAAAGTTACCAAAAAAGTTGCTAAGAAGAAATATAATTTATTTGCCTAAACTTAAATCAGAGTCAAGTTCATCATCTAAATCAATTACCGATGTTATTAACGATGAATTCATTATGTTGTCACGGTCCCAATCAGACGTATTAATCCTTTTTGTGTTATTCACGACCTTCCACCAGTCATGAAGCATAAACCTAAAACTAACAACAATAACCATATCATAAATCTGATTTTGATAATCTGATATAAGTACAAAAACATGTATATATTGACAAGTTTAAACACGTTATTTATTTTATTTAAATTCTCTTTTTCAGACATAGTATTGTAGAAACATATTACTTACGTTGAACATCTCGTCTCGTCATCGAATATAAAAAAATATATTGGAAGTATTACTAATAAATAATTTAACATGTTAATATCATCGTATATTGAAATTCAGCTACGCGCGGAGACGGATGCGGAGGTGGAGACGGGCGCGGACGCGGAGACGGATGCGGATACGGGCGCGGACGCGGAGACGGGCGCGGACGCGGAGACGGGCGCGGCCGCGGAGACGGGCACGGACGCCGAGACGGACGCGGACGCGGAAACGGGCGCGGACGCGGGGACGGGAGCGGACGCGGGGACGGGAGCGGAAGCGGAGACGTATCCGGAGGCGGATACAGGCACGGATGCGGAGGCGGAAGCAAATCCGAAGGCGGATGCGAAGATGGAAGCGAATGCGGAGGCGGAGACGGATGCGGAGGCGGAGACGGGCACGGATGCGGAGGAGAAGACGGGTGCGACCGCGAAGAAAGAAGTGGAGACGGAGAAATAGAAGCAGCGGTGTTATCTATCAGTAGGAAGGTTCTGAAAGATTTTTGTTAAATAAGAAGTTGTCCTTTCGATTGTAAGGGCTTTTTTCATTCATAATTCAATAATTTTCACTTTTAAAAAATCATGTTTTTTTAAAACAAAAAGGAAATCACAAAACGCTCTTTATTCAATTAATTATGGAACCCGCTGTTGGGAAACTAATTAGGGTTTCAATTTATTATGCAAATGTTTACTTAGAACGGTTAATGTGCGTTATTTACATATTTAACTTTCATAATTTAGATATCTTTAGCAGGCCCCAAGTGTAGAACTGAAAAATGTAGCTACATTTCAGTGTTATTTAAGCGGAATCCAAATGTTAAAGGCATCCAACGCTTTTTAAAAGGTTTCTAATAATCCTGACTTCTTAGCAGACAGGCTATGATGTCCCTCCTTATATAAAAAATAAGAGTAAAATTAAAATAGCTTTAATGAAATTACAAATCATACAACGCCCCTCATTTTTTCTGGGCCTCTTAACGCAAGGTTTCAAACGCCCCCAAGGTGGCGTTATCGCCCACTTTGAGAAAGACTGCTCTAAACTATGTTTAGACTTTTGCAAATTACTGTACTTTCCCACAATGTGGCATAGCCGTAGGACGCCCTGTATACATGAATTATTATTGTTATGTATAGACTTTACTACCTAGAAAACTTTTACTAATAACCTTTAACATGGCTAGTTTTTGCATTAAAATGGGAAATATGTCCTTAACTGGCATCCCACATACGCACACAAAGGCAAATACAACGGCAGATCGCAAGTGTAAGACACAGCAGTCACGCAAATGAGCCTGCAAGAGTTGGCCTGTTTTTGTTTCAGTGATTGAAGCGCCTCTCCCTATCTGGAGAGTATATAATCAAAGGAAGAGACTTGATCTTTTGAATTAAAATAAAAATTACCAAAACTTTCTAACAGCAAATATTATTTTCATAACTTTATCGTTGGTTAATGTACAAGAATAAGCGGCCAAGAAACGTATTCATGTGTTTGGAAACAATAATACGTGCCAAAGAGTTGTACACAAAAAACACTTACATAAAAAATTATATTACAAAATGTTGTTTTCGTAATCAATAAGTTTATGAGGCCAAAACTTTTATGTGTAATTATCTTTTCATACAAAGTATCGATTTAAACAAAACAAAAGCTTTAGCTTCCTCTACTATATAGTACATCATCATGTAGCTTAATAGTATAAAAATAGCTTCATATTATTTTATTAACGAAAGGTAATCAAAGTAAAAATTTAAATACGAGTGAGACAGTATTATCTGATATACGATATAAGTTTTACTGGTATAAGAGAATGCTAATATAATTTATTTATTTATTTTAAATGTACTTATTGGTGTATATCTTTTTATAACTTCAAATACCTTAAAAGTAGTTTACTAATTCCATGCTCTAACAAAATAACGTGATGTGGATAGTACAATGAACAATGAATATAAGTTTAAATATAAATATAACGTCATTAGTCTGCTTTTAATTTTAGCACTGTCGGTGGCTTTTCCCTCATGTTACGTAGTTCACAATTAGCGTACAAACCAATTATTTAACATTTATATTATGTTTCTGTTTACATTTACATGTTCCTATATAGGTACATGACTAATTTCAAGTTCATTACGACATCAAAAACTTACATAATGAATATAATATTTTCCTATCTTCATTCACTATGATAATCGCCTTGTATAGTATATGCGATATTAAAGTCGAACAGGGTAAATAATATTATTATGAAAAAACATATTATTATCTATTTATTCATGAAGAACTCTTTTAATACTTTTCATTACTTGTCTCTACTGCCGGGTGAAAACTTTTTCAGTGTAATATACATTAGGGTTGAGTTATAATAGTAAATTATAGTAAACGCTGAATAAAAGCTGCGTTGAAAATCAGTTTTAACCATTTGTAATTTATTACATATGTTTTAAAATCCTTTGTTGTATTAGACAAGTTTCCAAGTTTTTTTATTTTTTTATTAAATATTTTACATACCTCATATACATCTGGATCGCTGCTGTCGGTTATGCTTGTGAAGAGATGGCTGAGAGCGCGGGACATGAGGCCCGTCATAGTATGTGTCTTGCCGGCTCCTGTCGCGCCGTATGCAAACACCGCTCCAGCGATACCACGTAGCGTGTCTCCTACGAGCGGCGAACACACGGCATCGTACACCTCTGCCTGATTTCAAAATAATAAAAAAAGACATTATTTTATTTTTCAGAACTAGTACACATTTTTAATATAACAATTTACCCTATAAATAAATAATACAACAATATTCATCACCATCCACAGTCTTTACTTATCCATTACTGGATATGTCTTTGACAATGTCTTCCGCCAATAACAGCCCTCAACTTTTCGCATCCACCCATTTCCGACCGTTGTTACGATGTCTTGGATCCATCTGGAAGATTTTTTGGGAAACCGATAACCTTATAATAAGGTTATCAGTTTCTAACCATTTTCTTCTATATCACCTAGAGCTAAGCGACGAGGCCAGGATTCATGGTAATATGCGTAGGCTCTGGAATCGAACGGGAGACCTCCGTGTTACAAAGCAAACGGTGAGCCGCTGCTTTATATTAATAATGCCATATAACCTTTAACTTTTTTCATGTTTGACTTGCCGTGAAACAACAATAACTAAATAGAAACTGATGCCACTCTTCACTAAAGACCTTGTCATTTACGGTTAAAATTTCTTTATTAAAAGTACTCTTACCTGAGTGCTGCTCTCGCCGAAGACTTTGTCGTAAATATAATGTTTATCATTAGGTCGCCTTTGACGGAGTACGTCGCGGCGACTATCTGCTTCCTCTTCTAACACCAACATCTTTAAATCAAAATTTCAAAATCTTGAAAGAGCGATGGAATTGACGTTCCACCTCTACAACGCTTTTACTTCGCTTACCGCCAACATTCACTACAAGATTGATTTATATCCTTTATAATAAACTGACTAGCAAAATTGGGTACAATTTAGAAAATCCTGGTAAGTATTGTACTGTTATAAGTAATATGAATCGCATAAGAATGTAAAATTTCTCTTCAAAATGTTTCAGTCTTTGATTATAAAATAAACGTATCAAAAACAACATCAAAGCATCGAAAACATTATCAGCTAACTATTAGCCAATAAGTAGATTCACATTACTTAGTGTGCGTTGTGCTGTTAAGTCATACGGTCACATGTGACGCATCTAAAATTTATGGCTCAGTTGTGCCTAATATAAGGCGTCATAAAAGTTTGTCAAAATCGCAATATAAAAGCGTAGTATAAAAACAACTAGCAAATTAATCCACCTCCCGTAAGTAAATCTGAATTTATAGTATTTCTTAAAAAAAGAATCAATAAAATATATCCAATTAATAAGACGCCATCTTGACATTTTTATTGGTGTTCCTAGTTTCATAATAGAAAATTCCCTGTGACTGCCAAATTAAGTTAAAGAGATACAACCACTTGGCTGTCTATGGTAACTACACTAAAATTAGAAAACCACCAAAATGTGAGTCAAAAACAGTATGTAAACTAAACAAAATGATATGTTTATAATTACGTATCGTAATTATATTATAATCGTAATTATATTTTATAATTACGATGTGGGCGTCTTCAAGAAAAGAGTAAATAGGCATTTGCTAGGTTAATGCGCTTTACCATCATCGATCACATCTTCACTTAACACCAGGTGGGATAGTGGTCA
>DWLS01000855.1:0-25907 GCA_018246255.1 Pachliopta kotzebuea
CCAGGACCTGTCACTCGCGAGCATCGCGCGAACGAGACTCGGGAGCGACAGGTCCACTCCACCGATAGCAGATGCAGAACCGCCAACCATGAGACGACCCGAAGGAGATAAAAAATTAAGGTACAGGAACACCACTTGCCGGAGGGAAAGGACCGAGCAGGATCTCTCCTCACTCCATCTCAATTAGCAATCTCATTTTGTATCATAACAATTTCTCAAAAGGCGGATACAGCTCTTCATTTAGTATCTCCTCCCAGCAACGCCGACACGACTGCTCGCAAAGAGAGATTCCATCCGATCCAGTTTACCAGGATCCATCGCTCCGGTTACCACGCCAGGCTGACTGCAAACATAAGCGATGCGAAATTCTATTCTCTTCTTCCATAGTGGAAACAATTCGTCGTCGGTTCTTGCCCGATCTTCCACAAATATTCACCCGTGCCGAATGAATATATGTACAAGTCTGTAGATAAGACTTCCTCCACGTCGTTGCATCAAGGTTTCGAAAACCGGTGGAATTGACTCTTCCAAGTTTAGCGTGCCACGCTGCAAAGCCTCTACGTCGTTATCGCCATCGAGCTGCCATGAGTATTTCGTCTGGCTCACTACCACCGCTCTGGAGGATGGCTTTTTAATGTGCGGGAAAATCTTCGAGAAATACCCAGATTTTATGAAGTAGACAAGATTATGAGAAGATTGTGCTGCGGAGGCGGCGAATCGGGGTGCGCAGGAGGCGGTATCAACGCCTGCTCTTGCTGCCCCCGTAACCCGAAGCGGAACCAGGTTGGGTACCTGGTCCCGCCAATGCTTCGGCGTCGTCAGGACTCACTATTAGCCGGAGAAGTCCCGTTTTAGAGGGAGAACGAACGAACTCTGCCGGGACCGGCCGGTCGTTGGTGTGCCCTGTCGCTGATAGATCCGGGGCATCCCATTCATAAAGGCTGATGGCTTTCACGGTAGGTTTAGTGGGTGGGGGCCGCCCAGGCCGGGTTTCACACACCTCTCTGGGCCTACCCAGGGCACCGGCGGAACGCCCGTAAAAGAATTCCTCCACGTAAAAAAAAAAGAAAAAAAGTAGGACCTAAGAAAAGTTTAGGCGTACTGGTGAGTGTTTCAGTTTTAAGAGACCCTGAAGCCCCTTGCAATACTGAGAGTATTAATAATCCCACATAACCCTCACTTCACTCCTAGTATTAAGGATTATGTCTGATGTTTTGCCAGTAAAAGGATTATTTGACAGAAAATGACCAATGGTGTTAAGTCACTATTGTAGTTTGCTGTTTTGAAGTTACTTTTAAAAATTAATTTTTAAATTAAGATACAAGTATTATGATATTTTTTTATCAGAAGTAGTTTACCACTTGGCAACAGCTTTCATAGGCTACATATATACTAGGGAGTATATCTCCCTTTCTACCTTAGGCAGTACTGGCCCATCCGTTATATAGGGTGGAGACTTTAGGAGACAGTAAATGAAATATTGTCAGTGTTTTAGTCAAAGCAAGTATGACATAACCTGTCTTTACTCTGCAAAGCTAAGTATAATCATTTCTTAATATCTGCTATAAAAAGAAACTCCTTATAGAGCCTGCTTCTAATACTAAAATTAATGAATAATTTTGCAAAAAATCACTAAAACAAAAGTGACTACATTAATTAATCAAAACAGTAATGGAACAGGAAGCTTTTGAGTTGATTGATTTTTAAAAACAAAAATAATAATAGTTTTAGTACAAAATCTGTATAACATATAAGGCAAACATTTATGTGAACCTTAAATGGAATAAAAAGTAAGAGTATTTGAGCATGTATGATTTGTTACAAGAGTGAGACACCCAAAACAGGCAAATCTTTTGATTGAAATGAATTGTTTGAACAATTTGCTCCTGGGAGTTTGCAATATTAGAATACAGTAAAGTCTGTGTAGTAAGTCATTTCAACAGTCAACACATATCATTAATTTTGATCTTATCTACTAAATTGTTTGTTGCATATAAATATATATCAGGCATGGAAATAAATACAACCTTTCGAACTCTGAATTGACAAATAGTTCAATGACTCAAAAATTTGTATTCTCAACTATTAATGACTGATATGAAACAATGTATATAAATGTGACAGCAAACATCTGTCCATTACTACAGTAAGCTTACTCAAAGGGCTACACTTTTGTGTTATAATATCCAGCTACAATAATAATTAGATACTCCATTATTAGACAGTGTTTTTTGTGAAGATATTTAAGATGCTGAAGAAATTATGTTCCATAACCTAAAAAAAGACAATCTGCAAGTCTGGTTGTTAAATGTATGATATTATGATTAAGACATGTTATCTAAAAATATGGCGATGCTCTCAACAACATAAACTTAATACATTATGAATTTCCATAAAGAAAGTGTTTTAATTGATCTAGCTTACTTGCTTTACAGGAATACTTCATTTAATTAAAACTCATTACTTGCGTTAAATTAGCAAGAGAATTTCACAACAATATTCCGCATAATCTTATTGACTGTGCACATTTAGAAAAATTTAATTTTGATGTAAAGTGACAAAATAAATGTTCAGTAATGGGAATTACTTGTGAAAATATAGTTTAGTATTTGAATAAAACAATTAGATTTTAAGCAAAGTATGCAGTGCTTAGAAAACCACTAATGTTTAATACTGTATCAGAAGATTTTAAAAAAATATTTTGTCAATAGATGAATTAAAAAAAAATCTTGAACTCTGTAAACATTCCACACACCAATTTACTGCCCTCATTTAATCACTGTTCCAATGTGCCAAAAAACAACAACTAATGAAGAGTGAAGGTGTTTTGAGTAACATATCACAGTAGCAACTTGATGACCACAACCAGTCTGTCGCAACTACCTTAATAAGAAAAATATATATTAAGGTATTCTTTTTCTTGTTTTTAAATGTACTCACTAGTTAATAAGCATCTTTGTGATTCTCATACTATTAATTCAATATACAGATGTAAGACAAATCTAACTTATCAATATCTCATAAGACATATTTTTTGGCTTTAGTAAATTTTTGTCTTTAACATTTTTAAATTATAAAAAGGTACATATGCATATTAAACTATTGTATTTTTTTTACAATGCATATCATGTATCTGATTATGTTGAACTTAATTTTTTATGATCATATCATATTTGAATGTAAAATGTGGAAAATTAATTTATGTTGATAAAATTATTGCAATTAAAAGCTAAATTTAGAAGTTTTTGAAATAAACATAGAGAACATGAAAAAAATGTTTTGGACTTGAGTATAAATGTTAAAATAGTATTTGTGTTATTAATCTTTATAAATATACAGAATATTTGTACATAAATGTTATTAATTAAAAAAAATAAGTAATATTTTTCCTTTTGAATGTTTAGCTGTCCTAGTAGTGTTCCAAATGTTTTAGACAGAGTGGAAAAATAATATTAACAACTTTAATTTTTTATCTGAATAAATGCAGTTCTAATTCATGTGAAGTGTTATTTATTTAACAAAAAAAAATTATTGAAAATGAAAACTATATTAAGTATTTATTTATAAATTTTAGTTCTAACCTAAAAATCATTTAAGAAGTTAAAAATGATATATTACATAAGTACATGGTTAAGCATGATGTGGCCTTTTGATAAAAAAATAATATAAATTCTTAATAATAATAAGTTTAAAATCTTGTACAAAAATAATGTCATCAGTAATATTACTTTAATTTTCAAAATAATTTATTCAAGGTGATTTAAAATGAAATTATATTACTTTTTTTTAAATAATTATGCTCTGTTGTGTAATCACTTTTATAAAAGTTATTGACTACTGATAAGATAGGAGAGAACAGTACAGAAATATATATTTTTGTGAGAGAAGAAAATCGAGTGTTTATGATTTCATGGTAAGTTATTTTTAAAATAATGTATATATTATAATAATTGTTTTAATACATTTTTAAAATTATGATTAAGATAAAGTCAACCTAAATATATTTTAAAGTTACACAATGATGAATTTAAACTAATTATATCCTTACTAATCAACTAAAAAAAACTTGGTATTGTTTTTTAAAAGTAACATTTAAATACCAGCTGTACATTACTTCTTCGTCAATAATAAAGCTTTAGATTACACAAGACTTTCAAAATCCTAAACTGCTAAAATTAAACTTTGCTCTTGTTACTAAATCTTTTAAAACATCCAAACTAGTGAAAGTGACAATAAAATTTGATTCTTCCTAATAATAGCCAAATGAATAACAATACTGTATACTATATTACACAGTAAAATTTCTACTTGTTGACGTGGCGTGATAGCATTAGGATTTATTCGCTTTCCGATGTTTCTGTGTTAAATAGTCCTGGTAATAACCGTCAGCTTCGATAAAAAGAACGTGCAATAATATTTACAGATTCGCAGTTTCATTATGATTACTTGAAATATAAGTATGGCGACTGACATTGTTGGCCTGTTTTGGTAGTAACAATATGGCGCACGAACTTACCCTATTATTCCTAATGAAATCTTCAATAGCTTTCAAAGCAGAATCCGTAAGTTTCACAAACACTAGTTCCTTGTTTTCTTTATAACTAGACTCAGATGATAACCCATACTGAACACCTGCTGGCAAGGCCGCCATTTCTTATTCACTATTCGCACTGTGGACCAGCTGACTTCTTTGCTAGTCGTCACAATTCATATCATTCACTCATTTCTTAACGTAATCACAGATTCACAACCTATTTATAATTATAATTATGATAACAAAAGGGTTTTAAAAGTCTAAATCAACAAATTTTTTGTAACCCCATCGACTCGGCCTTTGTTGGCAGCGCTCTTCACTCTGCAAGGCCGCACTGACTGTCATGCGCAATGGCATTTTTGACAGGAAACGCGAGCATTCACTCCAACAGTAGCGCCAATTTTAAATTTAGAATAAAATAATAACAAAACTGAACTTAAGTTTCGAATACATTAACATTACAGTAAAAAGTTAAGTCTTTATATTTTTAATCAATGAAAAGATGAGGGTAAATATTTGAGGCATATATACTCTTTTTAAATAGTAAATTGATCTTGTTATATTTTTTTTATTAAGAATAGATTCTGAATTCATCACAAGTAAATAATAAAAATTATGGGGTTTAATTTTTAAAATTTATAAAATAGAGAAGGATTAACTGAAGAATCCTATATAATTCTATCGTATGTATGATGTCCAATTAATCAACTACTGTAATCAGTTGTACAAATGGTGGTTGGTTGAAGTTGTAATAATTTCCTTTAGAGTAGTTAAAAAAAATTGTTGATATTTTATTGCCGTAATTTTTTTAAATAAAAATAACTAATGATTCTAACTAGAGCCTAGTTTATATGTACAAATATACCGTCGCAAAGTCCTGCACATTTTTTTAAGAAAAATTGTGTTTCTAAATTTTATGTTACAGATAATACAAAGAAAAAATATAATTCTACTTCACGTAATAAGAGTGATTACTTGTGTAAATGGTTTATTTCTTTGATTTTGATTAATGTTATTTTTTTATTATACGTAAAGTCTTATAAATAAAATTAAAATCACGAAAGAATCTTTTTCAGAAATATTACATTAATAAAAATTACATTAATTGCTGACAGTGGAGTTTACCTTACTAATAATATCGTCTAAATTTTTTACTTATTTTCTCAGTTAATCACCTAAAAGTTTGTAACATAAAACCTTTGGAAATTATCGCAGTATCGATCATAAATATTGGTACGGCAATATCTTAAGTTTAACTTTCGGTACAGTTTTGTTAAACATAAATTTTAATTAATAGTTTTGGTGCCAATCTGTTTTGGTTTTCATTAGATACTCATTGAATAAAAATTTGATTTTTCATGAGAAAAAAAATTCTTTTCCTCAATTTAGAGACATGTCAACGTAAACAGCAAGATGTATTGAAGTGGTGCGTTTTGTACTAATAGGGTTTAAATCTAGGTTCCTTAAAATTACTAAGTGTTCAACGCGTAGTATAGAGAAATAAAAAAAAAAACCTAACAGAAATGTTAAAAAGACTTTGTCTTTACAGTAAGTGATATGTCTGCTGTTATCAAAGTGGCGCTAGTTACGATAAAAAAATATTTGAAAAGAATATGCCGGTCGTCTTGATATAAAAGATGTAATGTCTTGTTACCCCAATATTTCAATATCTACAGAGCCCTCCCTTCATATTATAATTTAAAACATAGAAACATATTGTTACCGTATGATGTATCATACCGTAGATATATCTATTAGGCAGTAAATACTAGATAATACAACCAAGTACTACCGCTCTACTAAGAAGTTATAAAGTTATGACCACAGAGTAACATTATGTTAATACACAATGAGGTTATAACTATAAGAATAGTTAATGTAAATTTTGTCCTGTTACGGCTTTTGGAGATTATTATATCATTTTCTTAATTGTTATCAATTTGTACATTTGATTTCGCAGTAAGTTTTATTTTCATCCTTAATGATTCAATGCAAATATTTTAAAGTAGTTTAAAAAGGAGAAAGGTGATGAGCCAACGTGACAAAATTATCTTTCTTGGTATATCATTATGAATCCTTAATACATGATTTTTTTGTAAGTAGAGTTATTGTGTTTTAAAATTTTGGTTTTAGGTTATTAATCATGGCAGATTTTGAAGAAAAGAAAACTCTAATAACACGTAATCTACAAGAGGTTTTAGGTGAAGAAAAACTCGTGGAAATCCTAAAACAACGTGATGTTAAAATTTATTGGGGAACAGCTACAACAGGCCGTCCACATGTTGCCTATTTTGTACCTATGTCCAAAATAGCTGATTTTTTAAAAGCTGGATGTGAGGTGACCATTCTTTTTGCAGATTTGCACGCTTATTTAGACAATATGAAAGCTCCTTGGGATTTACTTGCTCTAAGAACTCAATACTATGAAGCTGCAATCAAAGCTATGTTGACATCTCTTGATGTACCTTTAGAAAAACTTCGATTTGTCCGTGGTACAGATTATCAGCTTAGTAAAGAATATACACTAGATGTATACAGGCTTACATCTATGATAACAGAGCATGATGCAAAAAAAGCTGGTGCAGAAGTGGTTAAACAAGTTGAGCACCCTTTGTTAAGTGGCCTATTGTACCCAGGACTACAAGCTTTAGATGAAGAATATTTAAAAGTTGATGCACAATTTGGAGGTGTTGATCAAAGAAAGATTTTTACTTTAGCTGAAAAATATTTACCACAGTTAGGGTATGCCAAAAGAATACATCTGATGAATCCTATGGTTCCTGGCCTAGCAGGTGGAAAAATGTCTGCCTCTGAGGAAGACAGCAAAATTGATTTACTTGATAACCCTGCTGTGGTTAAAAAAAAACTTAAAAAAGCCTTTTGTGAACCTGGAAATATTACGGACAATGGCGTACTTTCTTTTACAAAGTATGTTGTATTCCCATTGATGAAGAAAGGAGAGGCTTTTAAAATAAGTCGTGCAGAGGAACATGGAGGTGATGCAGAATATTTTAAATTTGATGATTTAGAACAAGCATTTGCTAATCAAGAAATTCATCCCGGAGACTTAAAAATTTCTGTAGAACAGGCTATAAATAGACTTTTAGCTCCTATTCAAGAAATATTTAAAGATAGTAAACTTCAGGATTTAACTAGAAAAGCTTATGCACCACCACAAAAACCCCCTAAGGGAAATTCAAAAAATGTTAGTGATGAAATTTCTCCTGCTAGATTGGATATTCGTGTTGGACGCATTGTTGAAGTTTCTAGACATCCTGACGCAGACTCACTGTATGTGGAAAAAATTGACCTTGGGGAGGAAGAACCTAGGGTTGTTGTATCGGGACTAGTGAACTATGTTCCTATAGATAAAATGCAAGAAAGAGATGTTGTAGTTTTATGTAATTTAAAACCTGCTAAAATGAGAGGTGTTGAGTCAAATGGGATGGTACTGTGTGCATCTGTTGAAGAACCAAAACAAGTAGAACCGTTATTGCCTCCAATAGACAGTAAACCTGGGGAAAGGATTGTGGTAGAAGGATATGAGACCGGAGAACCTGATGAAGTTTTAAATCCTAAAAAAAAGCTTTGGGAAAAATTACAAGGAGATTTAAAAACAAACAGTGAATTATTTGCTGTTTGGCAGGGAAATAAATTAATTGGTAAAGTTAGTGGGAATCCAGTAACAACCACATCCCTCAAAAATGTTCCAATTAAATAACATCATTATCATTGTGTTGTAGGTACAATATATGATGCATATAATCCTTGAAATGTAATATAATGCCTTTATTATGTTTTAAGAGTTATAAATTATTTATATAAAAAAAGTTTTACTTTAATTTTATTTTTATTAAATTACTTTATTATTGATAAAATGTTGTTATTTTCTTTTGTGGTTAGAGACCATATGCTCAATTTACTTTAACTTTTATAAAGATTGTGTATACCATGACATTTGCTTAAACAAATTGTAACACGTACAGATTATAAATACAAAAATTTTATATTTGTTATTATAAAGAGTTGAAATATAAATTGCGTGGATGACTGTTTAAGGTTATTTTCAAAGGATAATGTAGTTTCGTAGCGACTAATATCCGCCATGCGTCTCATTGTGTACTTTAAAGAGAATGGTTTATTATAAAGAAAATGGCTTTGTCTCTCTCAGTGAGGGAGAGTCCCGGTTGCAAGAACATTAACATGCCTGATTAATGATTTTTAAATAATGTATTAATATTATACTTATACTAATGATTAAGCGTTACTTCTCAAAATAACTATTTTTGAAAGAAGTCACATTTTCATGGTTTTCGTAATTCTTTTAAACTTCACGCAATACAATTTTCAACTTTCTTTCCTTCAATTTAGTTAAACAGTGTCAGGTAAGTAAAAGTAAAGATTAATTAAGAAATATTTTAATTATATATTTTTTTTTCTAATTATTCCATCTAATCTCCCAATCTCTGTCCCACTAACATTAGAAAAATTTAAAGTAATAAAGTTAAAAAAGTAGCTAGTAGTATGGACTACTGACTGTTTTCGCTAAAAAAAAAGTAGAAAATTAAATAGCGAACATCGTAATTCGAATGGTTACTCGTAAGTGACTAGTTTGTTTTAGATTTTTTTTCTTTATTATTATACACTAATGAGTTATGATTTCTCCATTCCCAAATGATAAAATAATAATTTCATTTTACTTTAATTTTTCTAAACCCTGCTATGCATAATGGCCGATTAAGTTTCGTGTTCTTAATAAAAAGGATGAAAAGGTACCTAAAATAAAGTAACATTTTATGTTTTAGGTAAAAAGTATATAAAGTTGTTTGTCAAAGTATATATGTGTACAGCAACGGCACAGTCGAATATAGCATGGTTTATAAATGTGAAAGGGTTGTCATGCAATTCCACTGTATTATTGTACGGATAAAATTAGATATTCAGTATCGACAAGGGGCTGCAACCCCGCCATTTTGAAACTCTTTGAAGAGTAAAGACGAGGGTAGCGCGCATGCGTAACTAAAGAACCCGCACCCTGTCTGTGGGGCCGGGGTCTCTGTTAATGTGATGTCAAAAATGTGGTATTCTATCAAAAACTAAATTATTAACACAAGCTTGTAGAAAAAAAATATTCTCGTTAACTTGCCGTTGATTTGAGTGATGTGTTACAACTAAATCGGTAATCGGTATCACAAGTGTTACTTCTCGGAGACAATAACAAGGTTTGTCTAAGTATCGGTTTACTTATCCTTTTTTAGTTTTTTTTCCGTATTAAACTGATTGTTCTGAGTTGTCAAGCTCATAAAGCAATTTGGTTTTAAAATAAAAGTGTGTTAGTATTTTGTATTTAGATAGTTTTGTGAAACCGCTTTGTGTAGAGGACCATTAAAAATAATAACGCAATATAATGGGATGACTGGAAATACGGATTCATGGAAAAGGTTTGGCGCCGAGTGGGCCTCCATTCCTCCCGTAAGAAAAGGGATGGAAGTGGGACTAGCAAAGAAGTGACGTCATCAGCTCCTCCGGAGGCTGAGTACCAAAATATTCACACATTAAGAACAGCTGATTTAATACGGCAACGGCAGGGGGAGGAGAAATCGACTCTTCGCTCGTCATACATAATCAGAAACGGAGATAACTTTATTTTGGTGGAAAGAAGGCGGCGCCGACGTCGAAGAAGTGGTACTAGAGCGTCGTCAGCAGGAAGGCATCATACACCACCTGTAGAAGAGAATGCCCGCACGGAACAAAAGCGGCGACCTCCGGCGAAGTTGAAAATATTTGGCATACAGTGGCCATTACATTCTAGTGATACTAGGTAACATATAATTTGTTTGTTTTACATTATTAAAAGATTTGATTTCAAAGTGATGTCATGTAATAAAAGGCATAACATAGTTATAAAATATCAAAAGAACTTTTTTAATATAAAAAGTTTGTTAAGAAATAAAAACAATTTGAAAAACGTGGCCAAATAGATCAAATATTCGATATTCTTATTGTCACAATCAAATAATTTAGACACGATTAATTAAAACACTTAATAAGGATAGAAACTAAACTGAAAATCCTGAAATAATTTCATAATATTGTTAACAGCTAAGTGCGATGTTTCAGGCACACATCAATAACGAGACGTTTTTGTCGCGGACGACGTTCCCGCGACGACAACGAGCTATACCGCTCGAACAGTTTCAAGTTTGAGCGGTTCACACGAGACCCGGCGGCTGATGAGTTTACGTCTAGCTCACAGGTAATTAATATTGTTCCTAAATTAATTCCCTATGTTTTTTGTATGTTTTAAATACATCTTTAACTCCAATTTTGAGTTGTGTGAGCAGTATGTTCATTGCCCACTCCCTATGAATTTAAGAAACGATATGTTAAAAACATTTTTATATTAAATCTTTAGTTCTACTAGAGCACGAAAACAAAACTGATAATCCATTACTGACAGTTATTTTATACACAATATCCTATTAAATATTTGAAATAGATTAAAAAGAAGCCATGTTTTCTGTTTTTTGTGTATGCCACCGATGACTGAAGATTGTTTAAATTGTCATTAGTTTACGTAACGTTAAAAACGAGACTTGTCATATTAACAGAAGGTAATGTTTTGTATTAGTAAAAAACAACATTAGTTTGCTAAACAGATGTTTTTGTGTAATAGTTTAGAACATTCTCAACCAATTCACCATTAAAAAAACCTACATCCATATTGGTTTAGATATTTGCTGTGATGCAACACACGTAAGGATAATGATCTTAAAGAGTCTCGCGGATTGATATTCTAAAGTGTCAATGTATAAATGTAGAGTGAAATAGCCGTCCGATAGTTAGACCACCGCGGTGGTGAAGTTATTTTTTATTCGACCCGCCCAAGGGACTATCAAGGTATTCATCTGATGGGAAGTAATAAGCTTGCCCATATCAAGGAGGAGTTGGTTAAGATAATATACTCAGCATCACCTTGCGCTCGTCGCCTTGAGACTCTAGTTGTTAAGCTGGTTACCACAGTAATTTTACTAGCTCAACAACGCTCTTCAAACCGGAACAAAGATCACAGGGATTGGTCTTTAGATGGAGGTAGCATTGGACCGATCGCGCTAAAATACTACAATAATCTACAGATTAAAACAAGTAATAAAGAGAAAGAAAAACATAATGAATGTCCGTAAACTACAGTTAATTTAGATTGGCCAAGTAGTACGCAGATCTGGCTGCTACCTAGATGACTAAGGTGATAATCCCTGTTGAAACAAATAGTAGAATAGCAAAAATAATCTATGCGAATTACCTAGACACAAGCAAATCCTGATTATTGTCTAGAAAAAACAATCCTTGGTAGCCCAATAAAAAAGTTGTCATTATATTTCAAATCCTTATTCTGTAATTTTTTTGTAAATAACCTATTTTGTTTTAAAATTGTCTGGCTGACCTTTAAAATACCTTAAAATATAGATATCCTTTAAAATATTAGGCAACTATTGCCTTTGTGTTATTAACGCTTTTTATAAATATCGAGTTTTAATTATTTGAGACTCAAGTCGTAATGCGCATGTATGCCATTGATTTTCTGATGAATTGAGGTAATATAGTGAATTGATTACGTACTCTGTTGCGCAAATCTACTTCTATGCAAGTAATGATTTATATGTATACATCACCCTTGTATCTTGGGTTTTTTTGGCTAATGTAAATTGTTTACGTATGTTATAAAAATACAAATATATCGCATTTTTGAAAAAATAAATAGAATAACCTAATACAAATTTAAGATATTATATCAGATTAACGTGAATATAATTTTTTAAATTATTGTTTAATATATTTGTACTGTGTATGGTAAGTTTCAGCGCCACCTAGTTTTCGCAATATTACTACCGTATAATACACTAATAAGATTTTGCGTTACGAAGAAGTCTCTTTATTAAACCATAGATGGTTCAAAAAATAAGTATTTCGTACTTTTTAATAGTCATAATAATTACTATATTAATATTTATTGTTATTATTTCGATTTCAGATTATTATTTAAATTTTTTTTACATTACTACTCCCCACGACTAAAACGATATTGACAGAATTGCTATGTTAATACTCATAACGATTTTTTTATTTAAATTTTATAATAAATTTGTACTACTTTTTTTACTTGTAATTGATAATCAAGGCAATGCATTATTCAAAAATAAAGAGACTGTTCCTTTGGTAACCATGAGCAATGCAGTGAATGGTTCCGTTTCAGAACATCGCAATATGTGATCTCGGCATCTTTACTTGGAAACGTTGAAGAGAAATCAAATAATTAAAAATATCAATATAATTTTAAATGGATTATCATCATCATTTCCATACTCTGTCCCCGCTTTGGGTCGACACAATAAATTTGATACAATTATTTTTTGCAGTACTTTACCCTGTACACTTTGAATGATGGTTTAGTCGATCAATAGACTTTTAAAACATACGGAGTGTGTAGTTGTTTTACTCTACTTCGTTTTACTCTACGTGTGATATATAATTTAAATAAAAGCTCCAAATTACATGTTAAATAAAGAACACTTTTAAGATTAATCTTTATCGCGAACGAATATAAAAACTCGACTAACAATTTGTGCGGCGACATTTCTAAGTACACTGTTACTTAGTATAAATAAAAATTGTATAAGGTCTTGATATTTTGGTTATATCTAAATGTGGTATAATCTGAACCCTCTCTTGAGGACTTCTACCTGAGCCAATGCAAAATAATATAAAAGAACCAAAAACGATGTGGGGCCCAAGTCAAGGAGAAACTGCATCATTTTTAATTTTGGTTTTTGGACCAAATGCAACATGCACCATGCTGTTAGTTTCTTTCATGATTAACATATGAATTACACTTCCCTAGAGGCTATAAAGTATGTATGAATCGATTAGAGGATAAAGTTTCGATTAAAAGTATAGCTTGTTAAATTGAACGCATAGCTGAACTGAATCGAAATATTTCCGCCGCTAAATCCTAATTCTATTATGGTTGAATTTAAGCGGCTCCGGTTTCCCCTTCGGCCATTCAGTAATGCATTTCTGTTTCAGATTGCTGTAATTGAAAATGTCGAACGGTGCGATGTTCATTTTCCACTAATTAATCGCTGTGATGACATTGCATCCCCTGCCCTTAACTTTAACCACATGTACATATCAATATGTCATTCTTATTTATACGTATGGAGTTGATCTATTTTTGTCAATAGTATATATATATTTATATTACATAAAACATCGAGATAAATAAATGTTGAGAAGTAATTATCTCGCTGTACTAAAATGTATATGTTGGTATTGAAATTGGAGAATATATATCACTGGATAAATAAATCTGATGACTAATATAAACGTCCTAAACGTTTGTCTCGCTTCCTCTTAAAAATAATTGGACATACACCAAAGATTCATATGAAACCTTTTTTTTCTTTTGTTGCTGGAATGAAATTTTCAAATAGACATTACTATTAACAGGAAGCCAGGGTTATTTAAGATATCTATGACTGTTTACGATGCAATTATTAATTATCATCCGTAATATCATAGGGTTGTTAGATAAGACAGAAGTAATATTTATAAATATAGGTTATAAAAACATGCAAAATTATATTACTGTCTTAGAACTTTCTTTGCAACTAGCCACCAGATGGCTTACCAGCATTTTTACTTTAATACTATCGAACTAACGATTATTCAAATATATATTGCAATACAGTTTTGCGATGTATGTTGATAGAATTAATATATGGTACATATGCAGAAAAAGTTTTCCGGTATAAAATAGTTACAAGTAATGAATTGGAATTAGTATAGTTTAATTTTAATATCACGCTCATTGTGTTCACGATAGTGTACTTCAGTAATGTTCGTATAATATTAAGGAAAATACGTGCTAATTTTTTCAAGTTTAGTACGTTGAATTAAGAGTAGGTGGTAGATAATATCTGTTCTCTTTATGGTATTTTACTCAAGACTTGTTTCATTTCGAATGTTCTCCGAAGTGGTTTATAAGTGGGAATAGTGCTTTGAATTTCTTAAAATTCCATCCTTGGGATTCAAAGAAAAGGTTTTGCTGATAAAATCTTTAGACGCAAGTTAACATATGTACTCGTAATTACTGATTTATTTATTTTTTTAATAAAAGATTAGGACGGTTATTTGATAAACTCGCTTATGTCAATGTGGCGCTAGTTAGAATGATATATAGAACATCACATTGTGCTCATCACTTTGAATCACAAGATGTTAAGTCTCTTTACAACAGTACCTTATTCCACAAACAAAAGCGCCTTTCAAACCGGAATACAGTAATGTTTGCACGCTACTGTTTGTCGGCTGTAATAGGCGCTGCGGTGGTATCTACCTAGACGGTCTCTAGCAACAGAAACCTACCACAAAATAAATTAACCTAACACTAAAAAGATATACAGTATTTTAAGTGTATTTGTTGCACAATTCTAGATGTTAAGTATTCATTTACTTCTTTGTCTTATGTAAAAGTAATAAATATGAAAATTTTGTATACAGAAAAATATTCGATTTCTATATAGAATATTTGGATATCTTTTACCCAAACCAAATTGCAGTAGCGTCAGGGGCATAGCAAAATGGAACCAGAAGATATAAAACAGTCCGCATAAAGACTTTGATCCCGAACTTGCATTAAAATTTACATATTTTTTGTTTAGCCTTTGATGTTTATTGTCCTTTTCAGCGGACCTTATATACATTCATGATACGTATTCTGGAAAATTGTATAGGAAACTATTGATATACGTTTTAAAAATTTCATTTATTTATGCAACTCAATTTCTTAAATCTTTGTGAATACAATATATAAATTATGTATAAAGGGATCCATATTATATTACACAAATCACACGGCTGATTGCGCGGCGATGCCAGACTATGTAAATTAAGGGGTACTTTGGATGAAATCTTGTTTGTGCGAGACTCAAAGCAAAAATATTTACCTAACAGCAAATATACACAAACACATAGAACTACTGACTGACGGCTCTTTGATCATACTGAAGTCATTGACATTTGGAAATTTCGAATAAAACTTTCCAAATGTTTCTGGTATTTTTTAGAATGATTTGCTAGTAATGAGCTAGTAGGACAAACGACAAAATAAGGGTCTCAGGGAGTTACTGGATTCAAACAACACAGTACCGTATTTTGTAGGATACATTAAAAGATATATATAATATGTCTAGCAGTGGACGTTAATCGATTGAAATGATGATGATGAACTAATAGGTACCGTCATACTACCTATTCCTGTTGCGATAAAATAGTATCGTAATTTTAGTTTTGACTGAACGACGCTTTCTGAAATTACAGAATCTCGTTACTTAACGTCTTGTCTTTCAAGGTGACAAGCGCTGTGTAGAGAAAATCAGTTACCATGGTATGGTTCTCTCGGTGATTCGATAAGTAAAAAAAATCACGTCACATTGGGGGCCACAAAACCGATGAGAAAATGTAAAGAATCCCGTATTAAGTTATAATATATTTCACTGGTACTAGTAATAGATAAACGCTAGTTACCACAGTAATTTCACGAACTAGAAGTTTTTAAAATAAAAAGCGCTGTAATGATGCCTACTCTACCTACTTTCTTTAATAGAGTATTGTTATAGGAAATATAATAAAATGTTATTGGATCGTAGTTATAAAAAATTTTGTCTGGTTTGTGCTTAAAAATAGGCAATATTAATTTCTATGAATCAAAGATTCCTTCTGCTTAAATAGGGGCAAATCGTAATAAAAATTAGTGTTTATAAATATTCACAGTGTTTTCAAAATATTTGTTTGCATAATATGACATAACAGATGAACCCTTCCTTTTTGCCAAAAGCAACAAAATTCAAAATGTCGTTGCAACTGGTATACGAATTGTTAGATTCTTATGCCCTTGACACATCCTAAAAGTCAAAGGTTTTGTGTAATAAAAGGAGGGACGTGAGTAGAATTTTTGGGACTAAAAAAATTAGTCCGCGGTAACATGAAATGAACGACAATTTGGTTCGTAACAAACTTTGCTGAACCGTATGAGCCCTAAATTCTCAATGATACACGCGATTTTTGTTTGACAAAAATATAAAGTAAAAACCCTAAAAATAAAATAACATAAACATATCCACCAAGGTTTTAGACGGTGTGGAATGTTTTATAATAATTGAGAGAGGAATATATCTTTAAATAAATACTAAACTCTCTTACAACATAATTATGATTAGAGTAGATGTTATAATAATTATATATTATTTTTATTATTGTATGTATTGCTTATTAACTAACTATAATTCTCTTTTAAATAAAAAAACGTAAAACTAAATCGTATTTTAGAAACATGGATTATATAATTTGCCCTACATATGATTTTTTATATTTACTCAAGTATTACTGAATATTATGCTTTTATTAGACTGAAACAATAATTAAAAGCTGTACTGCTTGATAATTTTGTTTCAACTTTCTACCGCTAGTAGGTTCTTGTTGCCGGAGATTGTTTAGGTACCATTGCAGCCGAATAACAATTGTTATTTTTTAGTTAGCGTTATTTTTATGCTCTTCATAACATTACACGCGGAGAAAACTACTCTTACTTAGAAAACTCTGCGCGTCACGCTTTCAATGCGGATAGTGAGATTAAATTGGAATTCTTGATTACTTTAATTTCATTTCATCGACATTGTAATAAACAATTGTGTCCAGCTTAATATTTTTTTATTTTCGTCGGAGGGACGAGAAAAGCAGAACGTGCATCTGATTTTCAGTGATAAGTTCACCCTTAACAATGGTGCACTATTTATTATTTCATATATACACGCACTACATTATGTCCATTAAGACAGCAAACAAGCTACAAAATCTTTCATCATCATCTACATTTAAACCGGGCGCCGCTTTCTGCTGAACACGTCTATGGAAAAGTGTTTTTTTTAAACCGGATTAATTTAAAACTTTTATTAACCTGTTAACACTAATCTTAGTTTTTTTAAATATATAACCAAAAATACCGTTAACTTTTTATTCTCCTTAAATAATATAAATGCAATATGGGTAATACCATTAACAATATAATAGTATATATTAAAATTATAATCACAACGTTCTTAGAAATAAATTGGTGGTTGATATGTTTTCATCGAAGGTCCAGCACGACCTAATGGTGGTAGTTTCAAAGAATAGTTACTTCTATTTTGGTGATTCTGTAAAGGATTCTCTTCAGAATTAAAATTTCGTACGTTATTACGTTGTAAAACTTTGTAATTTTTCAAATTTCCACGTATTTCTTGTGGCTGTTGGCGGTGTTTGATGTTATTATTATATAAATTAGGATCTTCTTTGTTTTCTTTACTATTAGACTCGTAGTTTGTGTCTACATTGAAGCCATATTTTTGATTATTTAAGTACTGTGGTTTTCTTTTAATTAATAATTTATTAGATTCAAAAATGTTTTTGTTGTCTATTAAATTAAGAACGTTAGATATATCGAACGCTTTGTTTAAAACAGGATCAATTTCTTTACGTGATTTTGATTCGTAATCAAATGTATTGATTGGACTCGATCTTTTTACAGTCTCCAGAGAATTTTCTGTGTTTTGTATTTTATCGTAGTCTAATTTTCGCGATTTCAGGTTATTTGACACTAATAAATTTTTAAGAAAGATATTATTTTTTATTTCTTCTTGAATGCTGCTCTCCGGAGTATTAACGTGTTGTGCGTTATTGTTTTGTATTATAACTTGGTTCTGCAGATTTTCATTGGCTGGTTTAAATCCATTTTTCTCTTGGTACTGAATATTATTACCGTATTGTATTGGACTGATGACACTTATGTTCTCATAACTTGATTTAATTGTTGTTTCATAAATTTTTTCGTTATTTCGCATTCCTAATTCTGAAGTTATTGGAGCAGTTTCAACCTCACTATTTCTTGAATATATATTTTGGTTCGTTGTTTTTACGGGGTCGAAAATTGACCCCTTTGAATCGTATGATTTATTTATGTAATCATACCAGTGAGGTGATATTTGACTAGAAGTCGAAAATGAGTTATCATTATTTTTAACGGTTTCTACTGATTTTATTTCGTTATTTATTTGAGAGCGATTTAAATTATAATTATCATAAAGGGTATTATTAGCAACGATAAAATTTCTTAACATGTAATTATCCATAGAATTATCAATTGGTTTAATTTTGTTGTTGCTGTCAATGTAATATTTTTTATTTTCATAGTTATTATAACCATCGTTCATAGCCATGTTTTTATTAAAACGAGTATAGCCCGGATCATTTTTAGTTTCTGGTACATTCGTTAAATCGTAATTTGAATTAGATTCTATTTTTTCATAATTTTTGATGATTTTTGTGTATTCCTCTGGTGTCATGTCACTAAAGTTTATGATAATGTCATCTCCTTCACTAAAAGATCTCGATATTGAATCTTTTGAAGTACTTGGTTTATCGGTATTGCTATTTAAACCATATTGCCATCTCCATAAGGCTTTGGCGTTTTCAGTTTCTTTTATATTAGGTTCATAATTTACCAACTGCGGTAGAGTAGGTTTATGAACGACGTTCAAAGGAGAATGTGCACCCTGTGATGCTCGGAAAGTTATCTGAGGTATTAAAGGTTCATAATTAATATTTCTTTTGATATTGTCCGAGGGAAATTCTAAATTTGTTTTTGAGGGATCTGTAAAATTTTTTACAGATGTGAAGTTGTTGTGTAAGGATGCTTGTAACAGTCCAAAGGAAAAAGCTTCTGGGTTTTGACCCGTGAAGAGATTACGCTGTATCCTTAAATAATTTTCGTTATGTTCCTCGTTATCTGGATTGTCACTTATATGTTCGTAAAAATGATTGAGATGTGGTTCTTGTTTAATTTCTTCAGCTAGATTGTATTGAATTGATCTAAAAATAAATTAATAATTGTGTTATTTTTTTCGCACATTTACATTAATTGGTCAATTATAAACATGCGTAATATTTATTGTACATACCTCTGTATGATTTCTGGAATTGGTGGTGGAACTGGTAGATGGTCACCGGTGGCACGATATCCATTAGAATCGGCAATATAATGTACTGTGTATGTTTGTCCATTGTCACCGACATATGAGTATGAACCTTCTACAATAGGGCCTTCTTTATCCGTACCTAAATTTTCCATACGGCTGTGTTGAACGTAATGAGTTTGATCAGCCCCCAGTGCTCTAAAGAGAAAAACGAATTACTTTATATAAATTGACGTTTACTATTCATTTATAATCAATTAGATGGGTAGAAGTTCTCATTATAAGTAATCTTGGGGTCTATAGTAGTTTTATTATCAAAATTAATAATAATAATAAGAGAACTTACTCGTAACTGAAACTGCCATCTAAATCCATTTCGTTTGAAAGTCTAAGTATAGGTATTGCCGGTTCTGTAGTGGATTGTAAAAAATTGTTAGGAGTAGGTGCATAGTTTATATTATGAAATGAAGCTCTTTGTTCAAGATCTTGATTTTTTCCGTTCTCGTTAGATATAATAATTTTTTTAGATAGCGGATTTTGATTTGCTGTAAAAAAATTTTGAGTTTCCGGAGATGATGATGTTTTTGTGTCCATTCGATCAATAGGATGTTGATAATTAATTAAGTGAGGAATTGTTTTACTTGGTTTTCCTTCCGATTCGTATTTGTTTGAAACTTTTGTCTGGTTATAATTAAAAGGCATCGATGGTATGTTTATGGGTCCCTTGATTTCATCTTTCCGTTGCAGATTTTCATTTCCGTAATTGACAGTTGATGTTAGTAAAAATGGCATAGGATTAATGTTGGTTGACGTTTTTCCATTATGCGACGGTGTAATTTTACGAGGGATTTCGTTGTAATTATTTGTAACAAAGTAAGGAATTTGTGACTGAAACTGAGATGAGAAATACATATCTGACGTCATGTCTGAATTTGGTATCTGGTTAGTGGGCGGAAACGAAAATGGTCCTTTCTGTTCATTTTCACCGCATACATAAATTATACAATTTAATAACAAAAAAAGATACATCTGAAACAATGGTATTATTTTACTATGTAAGTTTCATTTATTAATAATTATTACCATAGATTTAAACAAACTTTTTTAGAGGTACCACTTACTTGTTCCATTTTTCTTGAAGATGTGTCCAAAAAAATGTGACATGTATGTATATTATATATATATATATTAATCACATCACACTTAACCACAAGTCACATAAAGACTGAAAATGAAAATGAATTCCGCGTATATTTATAGGCACGCAAGATTATGTTCAAGCATTCGTGAACATATCGCGTTTTAATAGTGTTTTCTCTTCCATTATCATCAAAATAGTTTTATCTAAACTGTTTTTGTTCAAGTATTTACATATTTAAAAATATTGTGTTATATTAAAACACATATTCATTAAATAAAATCACATTTTGTGGATCATTTTACATGTTTTGAGTTAAATTGTTGCTGAACATTTAAACAGCTCGTCTGCGAAACTTAATATTGAAAGAGAAGATCAAGGTCTTTAAGTTGTGCACATTTTTGGAAGTTGGGTTAATGCACCTTTTATATTGGTCCAAGTCAGTGCCCTTATAAACAAGTTTTGTATAAATTTTATGGTTCAAGGTCTTATCAGTTCACATAACAGGTGATTCAAAAGAAAGTTTATATTTGGTGGATCTATAGAAAAAAGGACACACTGTAGAGAAAAAAAGGTTCATTGATTATTAAAATATATAATTTGGGAAATATTTCTTAAAGTATAATTTTATCCATATGTAAATCTTCGTTTTCGTTTCCCTTATTTAATTAGACAGTAAGATTTCTTATAAAGGATCGCTACGTGAGATACAGGTTTGATCAGTCCTGTGATCTCCCGGCCTAATGAGAACAGGATAAAGGTAACTCTTGTCGGCCGACTAAAAGATCAGGTTTGTAGGTTTTGAAGGTCAGAGCTTGAATGGCACGCAGAGCACAACGAAAGTATTTCTTGATGTTTCTAGTATTGGTAGTCTTTAAACTATTTTCATGCGGGGGCGCATCAATAGCGGAATTAAGTAGCAAAAATTTCTTTTTTATAATGTTCTCTAACATATAACGCGGTCTGTTTTTGAGATATATTTAACAGCAGCTAGCTTCTCAAGAGCCTAACTATCGGTTATATCTTCCCTCGGGGGTTTCGACCCTTGAATTTATTACTGATTCAACTAACTGCTTTGAAGCTGTTATATTGAGATTTTATTTCAGAGTAATATTAGGTGATAAATAAAATTAAAAGAATTTAATTACATTAATATTTATTAACTTAATATAAATTACTCGTGTTTATGGCATAAATGTATTGTAAAATGTTTTTACATTATTTTCACAGCACAGCAGCAATCGTGTTCACAATGATTATCGTGAACGAGATCACTCGTTTGTAATCTTCCAGATTTCCGTCAAATAAAATTATTATGGAAATATAAAAGAAATACTTTTGATACTTATATTAAAATTCACAGTTTGATAATTATACTTTTTTTTACATATTTTATGATTTACAAATACATCATTTATTTGCCTTGGTTATTATAGTAGTTTTGTTGTGGGTAGTAAGTTTGTTGCTGCTGCTGCTGTTGAGTTTGCTGTGGATAATAAGTTTGCTGCTGCTGCTGTTGGGTTTGCTGTGGATAGTAAGTTTGTTGATTGTTTAGATAGTTATTTGATTGTTGCGGTGTTTGAACTGGTTTTTGCGTTTGTTGGGGGTAATAATAATCTTGTTGGGGTTTTTGTGTTTGTTGAGGATAATACACTTGTTGTGGGTTTTGGGTTTGTTGTGGGTAGTAAACTTGAGACGGGTTCGTTGGCTGAGGCTGTTGCGGTTTATTCTTTTCGGCTTCAGCTTTTGCTGCCTCTTCTTTCATGCTTTGATCTATTGCTCTGTAATTATTAACGTACATTAGTTAGGCTATAATCTTTAGTACTTGGCAAAAAGATTTTAAAATTCTTAGTAGACTTGTCTTCTTCACTTAATAATTATATTATCGCTACATTTAAAAAAGTGTAATTTCATAAAAATCACATTACTATGTTGAGTAAAAAAGAAATGAGGGCTATGATATAAAATATTAATACCGCTAACTGCAACATAGGAAACTCAAACAATTTTTTACGATATTATTATTAAGACAGTTTAAAAAGTTTATAATTTACTGAAAGTACTACTAGGGTATTGGGTATTGCCTATATAGATTTTGTAAGATACATGTATATATAAATCATGTAATATTTACGCTTGAATCGCTGGTGGTACGGGAGGTGATTGGGGGAGATGGTCTCCTGATGCGTGGTAACCGGTGTCGTCAGCCCAGTAAGTTACTGTATAAACTTTCCCGTTGGCGTCAGCGAATGAGTACCATCCTTTTTTCACAAGGCTCTCATCAGTTGCTTGAGGGTTTGTGAAATAACCTTCTTCACCAACGTGTGTGCCATCTGCGATCTCGTATCTGTAAGTTTTTTATTTTTAATTGAAATAAAATTGTGAAATAAAAAAATGAATATATTTTTTTTATGCTTTAAGTTGGCGAAATGTCTAATTTGCTTTTGAAGTGTATATTTAGAATCTCTTCTTTAGCGCAGTAGCTATGATTGTAGCGCTTGATACGTAACTGTTCCTACATCTCTGATTCGATTTAAAATCCATATATGGAGTTTGGTTGCCGGTGGTTTTTTCAAATCCATCTAGTTATCTGTCACCATCATATTGTTAATCAGGTGTTGTAATAGCGTTGCTGTGTGTTCGACTGTCAACTAATAAGAGCCAGCATATTCTCGTTGAATACGCCTCTATAACCACTGTTTTATTGTCATTTAATACCATGTAAAATTGAGATTAAATGTTTAAAGGTTACTAGAAAAAATTCAATTTCCTCAAACATACATTGGTTATAAAAAAAACCTAAACTTTAAACTTTCTCAAACCTCGAAGTTTTATCAATTTCTTCAAATTTGTCTTTTTAAATAGCGTTAGTTAATAAACTTCTAGGTAAAAGCGTGCTTTATTGGTTAGAATACATTTACAAGACGCCGTAGTTTGTCAAGATTTTTATGATACAGTTAAATTGCTAATGTTATAACCGGATTGGAATCCATTTACGCGAAACCTATAGAATATTGACCGTTAGATTCTCTGCCATTTTTACCCATACGTAAATTTTTTTATTTATAAATACTACATAATTTTATTAACGTGAAATCGTTTTTGTTGCTTTAAAAACAGTTATAAATTTTAAATTTGTTTTGTTTGCAAAATCTCCTGTTTTATGACTTTGTAAAAGGGCTTTTTTATTAAATAGAAAGAGTTTACATTTTAAATATTTTAAAATAGTTTTCATCGCGATAAATTTCGACTTTTTTATGATATCAATGCTGTTAGTATTGGTGACTTTTGCAGCTCCATCGTACTATAGAGCTCGCGGAATTTGTTCTTAAATGCTATGTAAGATTTCTAAAGTGATAGTCTCCAATTATTTAGATATATTAGCAAACAACTTATTAAAATTATTACTATATTATTATTTTTTAAACTATATGTAAATTCCCTAAACATTTGTTAAAGATTTTTGTATTTTCAGATCGCTTTTACTATGTGAAGTCTGTGAACTTTACTTACTCGTATTTGTAACTTCCATTTTCACCATAACTTTGTTCATTCTTTATCACGGAAACTGGCTTCGTTGTCGTTGTTGTTGTTGTAGTCGTCGGAACTTGATACTGTTGATTGTTCCAATTGTTCCAATTATTGTTGTTGTTCCATGAATTTTGGGGAGATACGTAGTTGTTCTGTGGGCGCACGTAGTTATTCTGAGGTTGATTCCACGAATTTTGCGGTGGATCATTTTGGATCGGAACGTAGCTCGGTGATGTCGATACGTAGTTACCGGTTGAAGGTATCGCAGTGCTTTGGGGTGGGTTGTAGTTACTCACTGGAGTAGCTGGTGTGCTTGATGGAATATAGTTATTAAAGGACTGGGGTGGATTATTTTGTGAGGGTATGTAATTGCTGGGTGCGGGATTCCAGGGTCTTGGTGGCGTTTGGCTGGGGGGTATGTAGTAAGGAGGTGATGCAGAAGGAGCGTAATACTGAGTGTTATCATTCAAGACGGCCTGCGCAGCGACTTGATCATACTTCAATTCTGGTACTGTCGCTGCAGCTTCTTGATCTTCCAAATTATTCGTTTCTAATTCTTCAGCAAAAACCAATGCCAAAAAGGCAAATGTGATAATGACCTGAAACAATAATAACCGCTAAAAATAAATATTTTTTTATACACTGCGTTAAAATTTAATAATGTATGTTGCCGCTCTTTAAAGTATTTTTTTTACTTTCTTTGGCGTTTGACACAAAAAATTAAGTTTGTAAGGAGAAATGGTTGCGGATATTTAAATAGGTATTAGTTTAAAAATTTGTTATTTTGGATACGTATAAGAGTTTAAATTATTTGCTTTTTAAGTTTATTGTTAAAAATAAATTTTAGTCTGAAAAAATGCAAGAAGAGTTTAACGCGGGATCACTGTAGATAGCAATCGGTATGGATTTAATGGTAATTTTTTTTTATTATTTTATTTCCCACAAATAGCTATAACGACTAAGAAAATATTAATAAGATTAATATAATATTTATAGGAAAAGGAATATATTTAAAATGAAGGACTCACCAACTTCATGTTTGTGTCCTTCCGAGACCGTAGCCTGCTCGATACTGTGACCACAAGGGGTCGCCCCACATTTTATAGGATGTATCCTGCGTCTTCGCACGGCATACACATTTTTGCGTATGTGCTGGACAACACAATGACCTCGCTTTTTCGATGCCACACCTGATTAATAATACGACTTATGAAGAATCATTCCAACAGCAGCATCAGAAGGAAAATATAAATTTTTTTTTTAAAGAATCACTTTTAAAGTACTTGGATGTTAATATAAATATTTACATGTAACCAATTCTACATTCATGAGGTTTTAGATGTATATTAACATCAATCAGATGGACAATCACTACAGGTTGCACATGTAGAATATATATATTGGTTTAATTACTTGACTCATTTCCCCGTGTAACTATCTACATATATGTTTTCAGATACAACCAATCTAGAGCTTTAATTCTATTAAAAAATATGCGATACTGAATATTGAATGCAGTATTGTCTGTATCGCACAGACAATACTGCATTCAATATTATATATGTTACGTTACTTAATTCAATATTTTTTTTAGTTAATGCATATTCTGTCGATACTTTGATAAAGGTATGAATCA